>CAUYRH010165170.1:0-29747 GCA_963574655.1 Perodicticus potto | reverse complement strand
TCTGCCTCCCAAGTAGCTGGGACTACAGGCGCCCGCCACAACGCCCGGCCATTTTTTGGTTGCAGCCGTCATTGTTGTTTGGCGGGTCCGGGCTGGATTCGAACCCGCCAGCTCAGGTGTACATGGCTGGCGCCTTAGCCCATTGAGCCACAGACGCCGAGCCAAATTTGACATTTTTTTCCCAAAAATGGTTATTTAAAAATACTGATGCCTAGCTCCTACTCTACAGACTCAAAAGGAAGCTCACAGTGAGGTACAACAGGCCCCCTGGAGGGTCTTTGCCCCTCCAGGATTCCAAGACAACCTCTCAGATCTCCAGCTCTCAGGCCATGACTCTGGGAACCTGAGAAAAGTTGCAGTTTGTTTGACCTCTGGGACAGTCCCACAGAAAAACCAAAAGTAACTAGGGGAGAGGGTGAGGAGGTAGGCGGGGCAGCTGGCTTCACCCTCTGCCATCCAGTCTCTCCAGGTCTCACCTCCACAGCCCCCGGGGCCACACGGCCTGGGAACAGCACACAGAGGCGCACCTGCCACAAGCAGCAACACCTATTAGTGTCAAGGACTGTAGAGGTCTGGGGACCTGGGCCCAGTCTCACCTCTGCCTCCAACTACCTGCATTATCCTGGGCAAGTCACTTGACTTCTCTAGACCTCAGTTTTCTCACCTCAAAAATGGGCACAATATCACCTACCCTGACTCCTCATGAGACCACATGAGAAAGGGAATGTGAATGTTCTTTATAAAAGCACAGATCACTGAACCAATGTCAGGTGGTCCACCAGAGATTTCCCATATGTCTTGGCTCAGGGCCAAGGTGGACAATACCAGCAAAATGGACCCGGAAATGCCAGGGAGCCGCATGAGCGCTGCCCTCATCTACCCAGAGGCAGGACACAGTGACCCACAACAGGTCAAACCCCACACTCCCAGGCATGGTGACCTGGTGACCACTCTCCTCATTACCTATCCCAAACTGCAATTCTGGCTCATACAGGAAGGAAGAAAAGGGGAAGTAACAAAGAGACTTCCCCTAGGACCCTCCCCAACTGTGTTCTGATCACTTCATGCCTTAGGCCTCCCCTAAGCCTAAAAGAATGGGACTGACTGGACCCCAGGCCTTCAGCCTTGGACAACTCGTTTGACTCTTGAACCATAGTTCAAGATTGGCAGAGGGCAGTGAGGCCGCCCTGCTAAGGGGAACAATTAGGACAGTCCGTTTTTAAATTGTGAGCTAAGGCTGCTCACAGTCAGGGTGGGTTTGGCCAACAGGCCTCATAAGTAGGCTAGAGAGTCACCTGCATGGTCACAGTAAAGACCCAAGAGACCATCCCCACCACCCCCTCCCAAACCCCAGGCCCAGGCCAGAAGAGCTCCAAAGTCTCTCCATCAAGGCCCTGCCCCAGAGAACATGGGCTAAAACAGCCTGGCTTCTACTCCAAGGCCCCCTCTTTCCGCCTCAGCCCACCTTGTCGATGAAGGCAGCAAACTTATTGTTGAGGGTCTTGATCTGCTCCCGCTCCTGGGTGCGCACCCGCTGGATCTCCGGGTCAATCTCCACGTTGAGAGGCGTCAGCAGGCTCTGATTGATGGTGACCTCCTGGATCCCACCAGGAGGACAGGCAGGCCCAAATGTCTGCCTGCTGGCCCCCAGGCCTGAGAATGCCCCACTGCCAAGGCCAAAGCTTCCCAGAGCCCTCCCGGAGGAGGCCCCTCCAGCCACACTCACTGAGATGCTCTTGTTGCCCCCCAAGTTATAGAGGCTCCGGCTGCCAAAGCCACCCTTGCTGGGGCCATAGCGGGTGCCACCACCAGCACCACTACTACGGGACACTGTCACCGAGCTGAAGCTGGTGTGGGCCCGGGACCCACCACCTCCACTGGCAGAGTTGGAGCTGAAGCCCCCTTTGGTGGAGTATGTTTGCCGAGACCTGGAGGACATCATGGCTGGCAGAGGGCCGGAGAGCAGGCTGAGAGCTGGGAGGACACACAGTGAGCTGCTGGGCCACCAATGGGCTTTTTATCTTTTTGCAACTGGCCTGGCTCCGAGGTCCCACAGACACTCCTGCCCCATCGCCCCAGGAGGAGAGGAGGGGCCCTGTGGGCTGGGGAGCGCCCTCTCCCCCAGCAGGAGGAGCCACTCCCCATTATCAGAGCTGGGGCTGAGCCTACCTCTGGGATGCCGCCTTCTCCCCCCTCGGGCTCTCTTGGAACAGAATAATACAGGCTCCCACGGTCACCCCCACTACCCAGGGGCTGACTTGGTCTCCTCCCACACAGCCCTGGTGGCCCTGTCAATGGGGTTCTGTTCTGTGGGGTTTGTCCCAGGTCCCTATTGTAAGCCCAGGCCCAGGGCCCCAGGCTGTGTAAGTGGGAAGGGAAGGAGCGTTGGGCAATGGGCTCCCGGAGAGAGTGCCCGGGCCTGCTCCCATCCCACTCTCCAGCCCACGGCCTCACTGCTCCTCACAGGCCCCGAGTGGGGATCGCAGGCAACAGGGTAGAGTAGAATTAGTCTGTCACATACTAGCAGACAGTCCCTGTGCAAGGCAAAGTGGATTTAAGGACAGATGGTGGTCACTGCCAACCTTAGGGCCCAGGCACTTGAGGAGGGGGTACAAAAGGCCTGGGCTTCTGGGGAAGAGCCCTGGAGCCTGGGGCAAAGCATGCTCTTCTGGAGGCTGAAGAGAGGCCCAGGGGCTTCAACCATCACCTGAGACCACTGACCCTCTGCCCCATGGAGAAGCCTCCTGCAAGGCCCCAGCCACTTTGGAGGGAGCCGGAGGTGGGTGGAGGACACACCCATCCTGGCTGGAGATAGGCACAGATCCAACAAGCAGGTGTTCAACAAAAGCCCAAAGAAGCTAAGCGGCAGCCCATCATTCCCATCATCCCTGCCCACCAGGAGCCAAATGTTTGGTTTAGAGGGGGAGGGGCTCCTCTAATCACTTCACATGGTCCCCCCACTTCCTACGCACCTCAGGCTGCCAGGACCAAACACATCCCCATGCGAAGACATGGAGACATCAGATGGCTGGGGGCATTGTGGAAGTCACTTTAGAAACTGACCCTCCTCTAACCTTCCTCTTTATCTCTCAGAAAGAAAGGGGACCAGAGAGGACAGAGACTCGCCCAAGGAAAGGAGCAAGGACCATATTTCCTGCACTCTGCCTACCCAGCCTGGCTGGAGTGGAGCTGATCAGCCAGCTGGTCTCCCTGGGACCCCCACAGAGAGGGCATGGCACTGCCACAGCAGGGGAGAGGGAAGCAGGAAAGCTCCCACTGCAGGGCTAGAGGAGGCTGCCAGATCTTTCCCTAGGCCCCCAGAAGACTGTAAATGGCTCCCAACTGCTAGAAGAAGTTGAGCCCAGCTCCCACGGGAATGGGGATGAGAGCACTCACAGAACTCAACCCTCAAAACCCAAGAGGAGATTTTCCGCTCTGCTTGGAGTTAAGATACAAGAATTTGGGGGAGCTGAACTGAAAAGACATATCCCCACTGAACTGTGTGTGCTCAGGCAACTCAGAACCTTTCTGAGCATCATTTCAGCACTGCCATGGAAGTACTATAGAACAGCAATGGCGTGTGATGGCTAGACTGAGCCGTCACTTCCCACTGACCTCTGTCTCCTTTCCCCAGGCTGTGATCACTTTCTCAGCCTCCCTATCTCTTCCCAGGCAGCACAGGAGAAGAAAGTTGAGTGGGCCAGCCTCGGGGATGCAACTGGGGGCAAGGGAGTGATGTCAGCCTTCTGAGTCACAGCACGGAGGGGTGGTGGGAGTGGGCGTCAGTCAGTCAGTAAACACAAATTCCACCCCACCCCAGAGACTGCCATTGGCTCACACCAGCCTCTCTCACATCCACCGAGCACGCTGTCTGTGCCAGGCTTTGTGCTGGGTGCTGGTGACAGGTGCACAGGTAGCCCAGGGCCCACTCTCACAGAGTTCACAGTTGCTGCTTGAAGACAGCCTATCCCCCACCCTGGTGGGGTGGCCCGTGCCAGCACAGACGGAGAGTGGAAGGCCACTCTGCCTCCTCCACCCTCATCGCCACTCTACTCTCATTCAAGACACCTGCACTCAGGCCTACTTTCCACAGCCCCGGGTACAGCCGCATTCTCCCCCCACCCTCCTGCTGCTCTTTACCGCAGTGCCCACCAGCCCAGAGTGCCTCTCTGCTGGAGGACTGAAGGGCCGAGGGGATGGAAGGCAGCTGCTGCTGGCAGAGGGAGCAAGACCTCTGATAACATCAACTGAGCACCTAACACAGGCCAGGCTGGGTCTGGGCAAAGGAAAGACACAGGTGCCAGATGTCCCAGGGAGGGCCGGGCTTTCCTTTTTTTTGAGACAGAGCCTCAAGCTGTTGCCCTGCGTAGAGTACTGTGGCACCAACAGCTCATAGCAACCTCCAACTCCTGGGCTCAAGCCATTCTCCTGCCTCAGCTTCCCAAGTAGCTGGGATTACAGGTGCCTGTCACAATGCCCGACTATTTTTTGTTGCAGCCGTCATTGATGTTTGGCGGGCCCGGGCTGGATTCAAACCCGCCAGCTCAGGTGTATGTGGCTGGCGCCTTAGCCGCTTGAGCCACAGGTGCCGAGCCAAGGGCCAGGCTTTCTAAGCTAATGATGATCATTATTGCTGTCAGCTGGGAGTGAGCGTGTGCCTGCGGCTGGCAGTGGTCTAAGCATTTTCTGTGCCACTGCATGTTAAGTCTCCATGGAGGCGACCTCCCCACTCCCTTCTCCTCCTCCTCTGACCCTCACCCTGCTCTCTTGCTCTCTGCCTTCCAGTTGGGTTGACCCAAAGGAGACACCACAGGAGGTCAGAGAGGAGAGAGGAGGTGGGGTATCCATTCCCAGCTCCTCACTGCTCCAGACCACTCTGGCCACTCCCTCAGGCAGTGGCTGCACTGCTCCTCCCCAGCGGTGATAACAGCGTCTTCCAGGTGACTCTTTTACAGTGCCAGCAACTCTATTATCTGTCCACCCCGCTTCACTGTTCCCAAGGTGATCAGCTCATCTTGGTTTTCCTAGGATTGCCTGGTGGTTTCAGCACTGAAAGTCCCCTGGCTCCTGGATAAACCAAGAGGGCGGGGCACCCTAGCTCCAGGGTAGGGCAGGGCACCCTAGCTCTGGTGCCCTGTCTCTGGCCTCTCCAGCCCTAGTCTCCTCCATCTCACCCACACCTTTGGACCTAATCCTTTCATTTTTAGGGGGGAAGGGGAAGCTTCCCCTTTGCCCTCAGAGGGTTTACTAAAAATTCAACTCACAAAAAGGCAGATTAATAGGAGAAAAAGCATGTAAATTTATTACTACCATGTGCACAGGAGAATCACAGAGTGATTGCCAACATCCCCAAAGGGCACAAAGGCTTATATATCCTACTTCTTAAGGGAACAGGAAATGGGGAAAAGAAAATTATTTTAGGGAAATAGTAAATGATTTTTAGGAAAATTCAATGGATTTAAAGAACATACAGTGGTCTGGGACAAAGTCTGTTGGGACTGAAGAGCAGACAATGATTTGTAACAAAAGTCTGTCCAAGTTTATTGGCCAACTCTAGCCTTCCTTTCTGTGATATGGGTTCAGTTAATGAAAACTCATGGAAGGAACTAGAAGTAATTGTTTTCTTCTTTGGTAGGTCTGGACTTCAGGCAGATAACAGAACTTCAGCGTGTTTATGGGGAGAAGTAAAAGATCAAGAGTATCCGGCAGAAAGGGGGAGAGGTTTGAGGAGGAGACAATTGTTCTCCTTGGTGGGTCTTTCTGGTCTTGTGTATAAAGAGGGAAAATCTCTCTTAGTGCGTTAGTCTCTAGGGGCCTTTAATTCAAAATACAAGAGTTTTTCGGTGGTTGTTTTTTTGTTTTGAGACAGAGTCTAGCTCTGTGACCCCAGGTAGAGTGCAATATACTCTAACTCACAGCAACCTCCAATTCCTTCTGGGCTCAAGTGATCCTCCTGCCTCAGCCTCCTGAGTAGCTGGGACTACAGGTACCCACCACGATGCCGGGTTAAGTTGTTTTGCTTTTTTTTGCTTTTTGTTTGGTTGTGGTTTTTTGTGTGTTTGTTTGTTTTTAGTAGAGATGGGGTCTCATCTCACTCTTGCTCAGGCTGGTCTGAACTCCTGAGCTCAAGTGATCTTCCCACCTCTGGCCTCCCAGAGTGCTAGGATTACAGATACAAAATACTCTTTATACTAGGGAGCCATATTCCTCACACTCCTTCATTTTAAAATCAATTTAACTTTCTCATGCTTTCACTTCCAGGATGACAAAGAAAAGAAGGAACAAGGGTGGTGCCAAAAAGGGCCAAAGCCACAGGCAGCCCATTCATAGCACAAACTGCAGCTTGTGTTCAGGCTGCAGGTGCATGAGGACAAGGCCACAAAGAAGTCTATCGTTCAAAACACAGGAGAGGCCACAGCCATCAGGGACATTTCCGAAGCCAGTGTCTTCAACATTGCATGCTTTCCAACCTGCAGGAAACTGGATTGCCACGTGAGTGGTGCTGCTCACAGCGGGGCAGTTAGGAAGCGCTCATGACGCCTGTGAGGACCCAACACCCCCACCCTGATTTAGGCCTGTGCACTGCCCCACAGCCTCCATGGAAGGGGCTGAGTCCCCGAGCACTGAGCCCTGAAGAAAGACTATCCTCTGGAAAAAAATAAAATGGAAACTATGCTATCGTTTAAAGTCCATGTAGGCTTGGCACCCGTATCTCAGTGGTTAGGGTGCCAGCCACATACACGGAGGCTGGTGGGTTCAAATCCGGCTCAGGCCTACTAAACAACAATGACAACTACAAAAAAAAAAAAGAAAAAATAGCCGGGGCTTGTGGCAGGTGCCTGTAATCCCAGCTACTCAGGAAGCTGAGGCAAAAGAATTGCTTAAGCCCAAGCGTTTGAGGCTGCTGTGAGATGTGACAGCAGCACTCTACCGATGGTGACATAGTGAGACTCTGTCTCAAAAAAACAAAATTAAATTAAAATTAAGTCCATGTAATTGGCTACCTTGGGTGAATTTAGTTTCCTTCTGGATTCTGAATGACACGATCATCACACAGTCCTGTGAGGTAAGTATTTATATTAACCTCTTTTTACAGAAGAGGAAACCAAAGCCCAGAGAGATTCGGTCACTTTGTCAAAGTCACACCACTAGGAAACGACAGAGGTGGGACTCACGCTTCTCAAGCCGCTAGTATTTCCTTCACACAAGGCTGAAGAGCCTTCTTCTTCCATCATTTTGATGGGGAGACCCTGGATCTAAGAAAAGGCTGCCCTGACCCTAAAGCAGGGGAAGGAATAGTGTAACCTCCTGCCACCCCAGCCACGGAGCGTATAGCTGAGCCACGTCTCCACCTGGGTCTAGAAAGGGAGCGGGGAGGGAACAACCACAAGAGCCCACATGTCTGGTGGGGTGGGTAAGAAAGGTGACCTGCCCAGACCTTCCTGGTACCAGCCTTGACTCCCACACTCCTAGCTTCCTGAAGAGCTTCCTGAAGGAGAGGAAGGAGAAGTTTCCAGCCTTGTGTTCAGACTGGCCTGAGGATGGGATGAGCGCTGAGGGATAGGAGAGAATTTCAGCCCCAAGCCCCCATCAGAGCCCCAGGCACAAGCTGAGCTGTGCATTCCCCTCCTGGCTGCAGGCGAAGGACCTGCCCAGAGGTCTCAGGCTAATAGAGAGCAAAGCAGCCAGAAACAGAGCCCGAGACAGAAAGAGGGGCAGCCAGACTGTACCAAGGAAACCTCTTGGGGAAGGTCCAAGAGGTTTCAACATAAGAAAGATGGAAGGTTTCCAGGAAGAGAAAAATGTGGTGCAGAGTTGGGATGAAGGCAGCTGCCCAGGTTGGGAATAGAACCTCTTATAACAGGCAACCACAAGGAAACAAGCCACAAGAGTGGCCAAGACATCAGCATAGGTGTGGGACACAGAGAGCCCCCAAGGAACACACTGGAGGGTTCAAAAGAATCCCTCGATAAGCTGACTGGGATGTGGAGTGAGATGCCCACAAGACATGCTTAGACAACCACAGGTACTCCACATATTGCCTTCTGAGGAGCAGCACAGCTTTTGTTTTGCTGGGTGAAGTGTGCAAGCCAGGGGCGGAGCTGAATTGCTAGAAGCAGTGGCAGAGAGGCTGCTTGCTGCTGTAGGCAACCTTCATCTCTACCCTTCAGCCTCCCCATGGCTTCTAAGAAAGAAAATCCAGCTCTCACAGGTGGGGAGTATGCCGGAGACACCAGAAGCAGGGTGGGAGAGATGCTGTACCCAGACTCACCAGAGCAGCCCCAGTCCCAACAGTGCCTCGAGTGCGGTTCACACAGAATAAAATGTATAGGAAGAAGGAGGGAGTAGGGGCTGGAGAGAAGAGAAAAGACCCGCCCCAAGGTGCGAGCTGGGTGCTGCTTCACTTCATAGGACAGCTGAAGAACAGTCCCAGAGAGGGGCAGGAAGAGGGGGAGGGTTCTCAGTTCCAGCCTCCAGGCTCTGGTCAGTAGGCCCCAAGCTTCTCCCCCGACCCCTACCTGACAGTGTTGGGAAGGAGGATATAGTCTGCCAAATCCGACCAGAAGTTTCTGGAGAGAGAGTGAGCGAGACTGGCTAGAGGGTTGGGCAGTGGTACCTGGACTTGGGGTGGGCGGCAGTGAACAAATGAGATGAGTGCTCAGAGCAGGCCCTGAATGGGCAGAGTGGGCCCTGAGTGGGCAGAGTGAGTCCTGAGTGAGCAGAGGAGGCCCTGAGTGGGCAGAGTGGGCCCTGAGTGGGCAGAGCAGGGCCTGAGTGGACAGAGCGGGCCCTGAGTGGGCAGACGAGTCTTGAGTGCTCAGAGCAGGCAGGGGCCTTTATTGACGTTTGCAGAATCCCTGAATGGGCTGCTGTGGGCAGTGGGTAGTGGATGCGGAGTTGGCCATGCAGAGCTGGATGCTCAATGGAATCAGGAAGGAGGTGGCTGCCAGGTCAGTCAGTACGTGACAGATGTCTTTAGACTTGACTCCACCGTTTTCTTCAGGATGGTGTGGCAGCTGGAGTTGAAGCCAGCGCCAGAGCCAGACACAGAGCAGGAGCCCCAAGCAGGGCCCTCCGTGGAGCCCACGATGACACTAGAGCCACCAGTCACCGTACTAGAGCAGCAGGACCCAAAGCTGCCTTTCTCACCTGGGAGTCCACTAGGGACCCCCAGGCTTCCACCAGCTCCTCCAGACACGACGGTGCTGCCTCCCGCCACAGCTGCCAAGAAACAGGCCAGGGTCACAGCAAGGTCTGCAGCACCCGATGGGGCTCCCACTCCCAAGTCCCCTGATACTCACAGATAGTGACCTGGCTGGGGCACTCCCCAGACATCCTAGGAGAGAAAGGACAAGAGTAGGACAGGCTAAGAAAGGCTGCCAAGAATACATCCTATGTGCTTTGAAGCCTCACAGAGCAAGCCACCTACCCTTACCAATAAAATCCACAGTCCCAAAATTTAAAATCCCTGCTCTTAGTGCCTCATATTGTCAGCAAATCTCTCAGAACTGCTGTCAGGGAGAGGGCTGTATTGGCATTTCATCCACCTCCCCACCCAGTCCCTATTCCCAGCTCCCTCTGACCCGCCCCCACCTGCACTCCTCGCCCTCCAGCAGCCTGCGGTAGGTGGCGATCTCCACGTCCAGGGAAAGCTTCGTGCTCATCAGCTCCTGGTAGTCCCGCAGCAGCCGTGCCAGGTCCTGCTTGGCTGTTCCCAGAGCGGTGTCCAGCCCGTCCAGCTTGGCCTGAGCATCCTGGAGGGCCAGCTCCCCACGTTGCTCAGCATCAGTGATGGCAGCCTGTAGGTTGGCATTCTGGGAGGGGGCGGAAATGGGGGGAAAGTGGCTGTAAGCCCAACACAGCCTCCCGAAGCACCCCTGATGGCTGGGTGGCTCATAATCTCATAAGCCCAAAATTATCCATGGCCACAAGACCCTTCCCTGTGTAATCTCATTCTTAGAGAAGATACTGCTTCCTCGCTTCCTGTAGTGGGTTAAATAATGTCACCACAACTTTCATGTCCACCCAGAACCTCAGAATGTGACCTTATCTGAAGTCGGCTCTCTACAGATGTAATTAGTTAAAGATCTCATAATACTATCATCCTGTAGGGTGAGCCCTAAATCCAGTAACTGATGTCCCTATCAACAGAGGAGAGGACGCAGAGGCAAGAAACCATGTGAGGTGGAGACAGAGATCAGAGAGATTAAGCAATGAGACAAGGAAGTCCAAGGTCCTGGAGCCACCAGAAGCCAGGATTCCCCCTAGCACCTTTAGACGGAGCATGACCCTGCCCACACCCTGATTTCAGACTTCAAGTCTCCAGGACTACAAGAGAATAAATCTCTGCTGTTGCAAGCCTCCCACTTTGCGGTAATTTGTCACCGCAGCTCTAGGGACACTAACTCTCCTCCTTTGCCACCTCCCAGGAGATCATTCCCTATTACCTGCCCCCACAACCCTCTACACTTTGCTGAGTCTCCCGCAGAGTCCTTAAAGCTCCTCCTGCCCTGTGTGGATCAGTAGCGACAAGACTCATCTTGAGGGGCCACCACGGTACTTCCTTTGTTTTAGTACAGTCTGATTTCAAATATTTTGTCTGTTGTTGGAGGGTATCAAACCACATGTCTCAGCTTTTGGTTTGGAAAATATCACCTCTTTACTTAGATCTCCAGTCCTATAGAAAACTCCTAGGGGAAGGGTGGGACCCCCTAACTAATCAGCCCTACAGTTGATTCAGAAAGGAGGAAGCCCCTAAAGGCGCTCATTACTCAATTCCCACATGAGCACCCGCAGACGAGAACATTATCTCCGCTCCAAAGATGAAGAACTGAGGCTCAGAAAGATGCTGTGTGGTAGGGCTGGGACTTTAACCCCAAACCCCAGTAGGTGGCATGCAGCCCCCTGGGGCCTGCACAGAGGAGCCCAGGTCATCATGTTTGTGATGATGGAGGAGGAGAAGGGTTCCCACAGGAAGAGCGCATTCCGTGTAAGGACTTGGGCTTCCCAGGCCTGGGTCCCTAGCAGATGCTCCTAAGTGATGTCCCTGGACTCTGGAGACCAAGTGCTTCAGAATGAGCCTAACTTATTTTAAAGACTGACCCGGGAAAGCCCCATGCAGGCTGGAATTCACAGGAGAAAGGCTGAACTCATCTCAGGTGGGGCTGGGCATTCTCTCCACCCCAAGTTAGCCCAAGCTCCAGCCAGTTATCAAGGTCCCTCAACACAAACTCATTGGCGCCCTGACTGGAGGGAGAAGCTGGGAACCAGGGAGAGTTGAAGGTACAAAGCCACAGGAGGAGGGCTCGGGAGGATCTGGGAGCCTACCTCCTTCTTGAGGCTCCCAGTCTGACTCTGCAGCCTCTGAATCTCTTGATGCACCTGGGAGATCTGGATTTTGGTTTCCTTCATGTTGTCCCCATGAAGCTGTGCAGACACCTGAAGCTCCTGGTACTGAGTGGAGAACAGAGGTGACACCATTAGTCAATAGGACTGCCACCTTTGACGCCAAGACCCTGGGAAACACCATCTCCCCAGAGTGTGGCGATGCCTCCTCATGTCCTCATTTGGAGCATGGGTTGGATGCTTGCAACCAGGACGTGGTGGGATATAATTACAGAAGTTCAAGCTTGCCTCTCACAGTTTCCCTCCTGGAGAGGGAAAGCGGTCCTTCCTACCCTGCTCAGACCTTCAGGGAGATTATTAGAACTGTCCCAATGAGATCTCTATGGGATGTGGGCATGGGGACCCAGCCACTTCCAGCATGGTGCCACCCACCGGCCCCAGCACCTTGGTCTGATACAGCGCCTCCGCCTCAGCCTTGCTGGTCTGGGCAATCTGCTCGTACCGGGCTCGGACCTGAGCAATGATGTCACTGAAGTCCAGGCAGCGGTTGTTGTCCATGGACAGCACCACAGACGTGTCACTGACCTGGGTCTGGAGCTGGCCCAGCTCCTGCAGGGAAGACCAACTCAGTGTTCACCTGCCCCCCAGCTCCCTCCCACTGGAGCCCAGGCTAGGCAGGCAGGAATTCTACATGTCTGCCCCCATCTCATCAGATGGCCGCCATCATTCATGCCAGATGGCATTGGGCCTCTGTGGACTCAATCTCTTCATCTGAAAATGAGCACCATCGGAGTAGTCCCTAATGACTTCACAGCTTAGACATCGAAGGAAAACAGCCTGCAAGGCCCAAATCCCTGGGTCGCATCACCCCTCAGGGCTCCGATCCCACTCCTCTCCCTCTCACTCTGTGGCCGCATCCGCGCCGGCCCCTGTGTCTCCTCTCAGACTACGCCCCCTGGCTGTGGGTGCAGCCACCGCCCGGGATCCCAGAAACGCACCTGCCTGGGGAGTCTCCTCACTTCCTTCAATTCTTTTCTCAAATCTCGTCTCCTAAACAAGGCCTGCCCTGACCGCTCCATTTGAAATTGCCACCTGCCCATCTCCACACCGCCTCCCCCGTTCTCTTTTTCCTCTCCTCCATAGCATTTCTCACCTTCTAGCACACTCCGTAATTGCCTTGTTTGCTGAGGCACTTCTTGTCTGTCCCCCGACAGGAAGCAAGCTGTGTGCTTTCTGTCTGATTCTGCACAGATGTACCCCAGTGGCTAGCACAGTAAGTTCATCAGAGTAACTGATTGGGTTCTTTTGGTTTTTGTTTTTGTTTTTTTTTTTTTTTTTTTTTTTTTGCAGTTTTTGGCAAAAAAAACTGGGTCTGAACCCGCCACTTCCAGCATATGGGGCCAGCACCCTACTCCTTTGAGCCACAGGAGACGCCCAGAGTAACTGATTGTTGAATGACTGAATGACTTGACTCTGAGTCAGCCTAACAGGCTTCCCTCCTGCTCATGTCCCCCCTGGCCACAGGGATCTTGACCACCCCGCCCTCATCCCTTTGCTCCCGCCTGGCCTGGGCAGATCCTTACTTCTCCATACAGACGCTTCAAGAAGCAGGTGTACTCTCCGAGAGCCGCCAGCTTGCCTTCCAACTCCATCTTGCTCAGGAAAACCCCATCCACATCCTAGGGACAGGGAGATAGAAACCATGTGTCCCCAACTTCCTTTCTGTGGGCCCTGCTCTGGCTCAAGAGTCCTGTTTGCACACTGCCCGGCAGGCACCCACCACTGTCTCTGGAGACCCCTTCCCTGACTTCCAGCCCCACCCTGGCCTGCTCTCTCCTTCACCTGACACTGACCCATATCGCCTTTGAGATTAATCCCAACCAGTTCTACTTCTTCCACTCCCTCCCCACCCTGTCCTACAGTGACACCAGAGCACGTCAAGCAGTCCCTCAGTCAGGTCTCATCATGGGGCACCTGTGTCTGGGTAGCTGTTCCATTTCCCTGGGGACCCCTGCCTAGAGTGGGGGGCCCTGAATCACGCCCCCCACCCTCCTGGCCCAGGAAGAGGCTCCACGCACGGGGGACTTGGCATCCAGTGGGGCATGTGACCCCCATCCTCACCTTCTTGAGGACCACAAAGTCATTCTCCACCATGGCGTGCTTGCGGGCTTCCTCCTCATACCTGCCAAATTAGTAGACAAGGATGCAGTCTGAGGTACCAGGGTCAGAGCCTGGGCCCAGCCTCCACGCACAGCCACTGGGAAGGACCCTCTTAGCCTTTAGATGCTCCCACACGGGACAAATGACCAGTCCCCTTCTCTCCTTTTCTGCCAGAAAGTTTTTGCCACATCCTAGCTATGTCCTTGCGCCACTCTTTCTGCCCATATCCCTGTGATGACAATAGCCACATGACTTCATGGCATATAAGACACACTCAAATACCTTTTCTCAGCCTTTACTCACAACCATCACTGGTGTGGGCAGAGTGGATTTTATCAGGGAAATTACAAGACTTGGTCAAGCTCCCTCAGGCGGTTGGCCTGCCACAGCAGACCTAAAGCCCAGCTCTCCTGGCCCCCCAGTCCTGGGCTCTTTCCGGGACCTTCCTTCATCTGCATCACATCTGATCCTGCCATATCCCTGGAAGGTCAGAGGGCAGATGACATGTACCCCGCTTACAGATATGGAAAGTAAGGCTGAGAGAGGTGACATGGCCTGCCATGGCCACATAGCTACTCCTAGCTCAGTTTCCCCAACCTAAGCCACCAAGGAAAACTAGGTGAGGAACCCAAAACCACAACCAGCTGTGAATCATGCCTTGGGCCTGCAGATGGTCCCTTCCACCCCTGAGACCATAGAATATCTGAGTCACATTAGCCCACAGCCTGCTGAACAGGAACTTCTCCAGAAAAAAACCCACTGAGACATTGTTTCAATAAGCCCTTCCTGGCCCTGACCAGAGACCTGTACCCTTGTGGCTGGCCTGTAGGAAATGAGCCACCACTACAAGACAGGTCTCTCTGCCCTTTCTCCAGGGTCCTCCAGACGAGCGGAGGGAGGAAGGAAGCACCTCCTTTACCTACAGCAGGTGGGCAGGAGAATGGAGATGCAGAGGGCAGGGTGGAGGCTAGTGTGGAGCCCTGGCTGGTAGACACAGTCTGTGCCCTCCCAGACTCAGCCCACTCCCTGGGTTTGCCTACTTGGCCTTATACTCATCCTCCTGGTCCTGGAAAGTCTTCAGCTCTGCATCCAGGGCCCCTCGTTCGCCCTGGAGCTGCTCCAGCTGCTTCCTGAGCTGGGCCAGGTAGGCCTCAAAGACAGGCTGCAGGCCCTGGGCGCTGCCACTCACTCCCTGCTGCTGTAGCAGGTGCCATTTTGTCTCCAGGACCTTGTTCTGCTGCTCTAGGAACCGCACCTGTGGCATAAACAGAGGGTCTCCAAGGCTCCTCTGGAACTTCCTATGCACAGCCCGTGGAAGGCAAAACCTCAGGGACTCTTGAGTCAACCCCAGCTGTCCCCCACCTCCTAACCTGACCTGGGCAGGGGGCGCCTCATGCCTTTCCATTAGGCAACGGTCATCAAAACGACCAACAGGGAAGGGTCTGCCCACTGCTGGCCAGCCGTTCTCTGCCCCTGAGCCCAACCATGGAACAACAGGGCCTCAGCATAGCCAAGGAGACTCCAGTTGGACCACAGGAGGACTTCTTTACTGGAGAAGTGACTAAAAAAGAAGGCCAGACTTCCCCATTCCCAAGCCCATCAAAAGCATCTCCTCTGACCAAGCCACAGAGACAGGGGCCAGGCTGAGTTGACCCTCACCTTGTCAATGAAGGAGGCAAACTGGTTGTTAAGGACTCTGATCTCTTGGGTCTCCTGCGTCCGCACCACCTGGAACTGGGGGTCAATTTCAGTCTTCAGTGGGGTCAGCAGATTCGGGTTGATGGTCACTTCTTGGATGCCCCCCGGAGGGCACAGGGAAAAGCCAGACCTGCCACTCCCCTCCCCAAACTGCAACCCCAGTCTTTCCACTGACCCCCAGGCCCTCCCACGAGAGCCTCTTGGGCACCCCCCAAGGGAACTGAGGCTCCTACTGCTGAAGCTGCCCCTGCTGCGGCGCCCCGACCAAGCAGAACAGGCTGAGCGAGCACTAAAGCCCCTCTGGGCCCGGCACAGGGAAAGAGACATGGCAGAGGCAGCCAGACACACAGGCAGACAGACGAACTATCCAGGTGTGTGAGTTCCTGCCCTGGGGCCCCAGCACGAGATTTTATCCCCTCCCGTACCTGGGCTGGGCCTTGGAGAGCAAGATGCTCTTGACCTGACTGTGTTTGTCACTTGGCTCCAGCTGACTTACTCTGACACACTTGGGGAACAGGCATCTGGCACGTGCAGGGCCCAAGGAAGGAGACCCAGACCCTGCCCTTGGAGAAACCAGGCTGGTGGGGAGAGGGGCACAATCTGAAGACAAGGAAGCAGACGGAGGAAACAGGATGACAGTGCTGGGGGGGGGAGCAGTGGCCTGAGCCAAGTCAGTGAGGGCCATTCAAGGAAGGCTTCCTGGAGAAGGCAATAAGGAAGGAACATTCAAGAGAAAAGAAAGATGGAGCAGATTCACATGAGGCATCAGAGGACCCTGGGATGCCAGGCAGAGGCAAATGAAGCTTCTTGGGGGAGAATCTATCTCAAAGAGTTAGACAGGAAGGCGTATTGCAGCACTCCAAAGCCTGGAGGAAAATGGGAGTGTTACTGCCATCATTGCCTAAAAGACACTCCAGGATTTGGAAATGAAACAGAAAAACAGGGTATCCAAGTCCCTCCTCTCGCCCAACCCAGCAATCATCCACGAGGCACCACCCCACTGAAACCAGGGATCTCCCTCTAGAATGCATGGAGCAGAGAGCTTCCAGCCCAGCCTGCGTCCTGCTTCTTCCACTATGCACAGGCCAGGCCCACCCATCTACGGTCAAGCTCCACATCTGTCAGGTTACAAATCGGGCCCCCAGGCTCTGAAATAAAATACGTTGTAAGAAAAACACTCCTGGAGGGTCTCAGAGCAGAAACGGGAGATTTGGGATTCTCCGCAGGACAGGTTCAGCCCCTGACCCAAAAGCCTGGCAAGTGGAGGAGCACCTCAGGATCTGACCAGTGTTTAAGTAAAACCACCCACCCCAGGCAGGATTCCTGGTAGAAAGACATCCCACAGCCTCCACTTAGCCCCCTCCATGCCAGCCAACAGAGTTGGACAGCTCTAATTTTTAGGAATATCTAAAATTTCTTCTTTACAGAGGTACTATTCCTCCCTGCCCCCCCCCAGCCCCTTTTCTAGAACCTGGTGCATTCAGAAGCAAGGACACTGGGGCCTTTGACAATGCAACTCAAAACAAGGCTGAACAGGGGCTCAGCGTAAAGAACACTCAAGAGACGTGCTATGAGGAAGTCAGTGTTAGCAAGTGGACCATCCTGCAGACACTCCACCCTGAGGCCAGCCAACAGTGAGCGTGACCTCCAGAGGATTACAGGCCCTTCCTCCTTCCCCTGGCCTCATCGGGCAGCACCATGAATGAAACTGAACGACAGGTGACCTCAAGAGGAAGAAGAGTCAGAGCCTTCAGTGGGGAGAACAAAGCAGTTCAAGGAGTGAGGGACTAGGTGAAGAAGAGAGGAGAGAAAAGGTTGAGGAGGGGAGTTAGGTGCTCCAAGGGCAGGGGGCAGCGTGGAACAGCCCCAGAGTCTAGAATGAGGAACTGGGAAACGAGGCAGATCCCACTACGGACACCTCTCAACTCTCGTCCCTGGGACCACTTTGCAGAGGCAAGGTTTTGTGTGGAAGGTTTGCCTTCTGGACCCACAAATGTGCTTGAGAAGGGTCTCCATGGATGGAAGTCTACCAACCCTCCCTCTCAGTATTAAGGGTGGAGGACACACTGGGATGGGGCCAAATCTGCCTCCATAGGACGTCCCCATATTTGTAATATTATAGACTATTAGAGTCCCAAGCAAACTTCAAGGTCACCTGGTCCAAAGTCTTTGTTTTGCATTTGAAGTCTCTGAGGCCCCAAAGGGTGTAAGGTGGGGCATGGAGACTGTGTACTCTTGGGTAACCCAAGAGATTGCACCAAATGATCTCCAAATATGCTTGTTCTCTCACTCTATGATCTAAGGGACTTGTCCAAGGCCACCCACACAGCTATTCAGGCCTGGCCGCCACGCCCACCCAGCTCAGACCACTGCCCATGGAGCAGCCCAAAGAGAACCTCCTCCCTCCCACACATGCCCACCCTACAAGCTTTCTAAAACAGCACCACCAAACACTCGACCATAACCCCATGCGGCCTGTCTCCTCCATCCAGTGTACACTAGGTATCAATAAGTATGTGTGGGCCAGGTGTGGTGGCTCACGCTAGTAATCCTTGCACTCTGGGAGGCTGAGACAGGTGAATCTCTTGAGCTCAGGAGTTCGAGACCAGCCGGAGCAAAAGCAAGACCCCCATCTCTACTAAAAATAGAAAATAATAAGCAGGTATTGTGGAGGGTGCCCATAGCCTTAGCTACTCAGGAGGTTGAGGCAAGAGGATCTCTTGAGCCAAAGAGTTTGAGGTTGCTGTGAGCTATGACGCCATAGAACTCTACCCAGGGTTTTAGAGTGACACCTTGTCTCAAAAAAAAAAAAAGTATTTGTTTAAAGAGATGAATTTTTATTCATGGCATTTACCCCCAGAGACCTCTTAAATGCCCAAACTTGTGAATGCTGCTGTAAGAGGTGTTTCCCCTTTTAAAAATAGTAAAAAATATGAGGCTAGGCATGATGGCTCATGCCTGTAATTCTAGCATTCTGGAAAGCCCAGGCAAGTGGATCGCCTCAGCTCAGTAGCCAAAACTAGCCTAAGCAAGAGAGCCTGTTTCTAGTTAAAAAAAAAAAAAAAAAGAAAGAAAGAAAGAAAAAGAAAAAAAAAATAGCCTGGCATTGCAGCAGGCACCTGTATCCCAGCTACTCGGGAGGATTGAGCCCAAGAGTCTGAGGGTGCTGTGAACTATGACTTCACAACACTGAACAGAGACTGTCTCAAAAAAAAAAAAAAGTACAATCCGCTCACATGGTGAACTTACCATTAAATCCAGCAAAGCAAAGGCTCTCATGGGCTCTGTCTTCCTCAGTTTCCCTTGCTCCAGGTGAGCCCTCCTGAACCACTCCTCATGATGCAGCCCTACCCTGGACCCTGTCTCCAAGAAAGTCCCGGCCAGCACCATTTCTCATGGCTGTCCCGAGGCCACAGCGACAACTCCCAGTCCATTTCTACTGATTCTTCTCAAGCCTCTAATTGCTTGTGCACTTGATCTTTTTTACTCAGATGTCATTTCCTCACATTTATAAAGTTATTCAATAAAATACGGGTGGGCACCTACCATGATGTGGAGCCTCACAGGAGTGGGGAACCTGCGGCCCTAGATCCCTGAGCATGGCCTTTTGACTGAGTCGCTTATAATAAAGGAATTTGCTCATGAAGTTTGGATTTGGGCAATAGGCCACCCTGGGGGACCTGGAGGGCCACATGTGGCCTTGAGGCCATAGTTCTCCAGTCACTGCACTATGAGATCTTAGAGTCTGGGAGGAAGCAGACAAGAAAAAGGTAATTCGGCAAATCTTTATTTTTTTTTTTTTTGAGACAGAGTCTCACTATGTCAACCTTGGTAGAGTGTTGTGGCATCGTAGCTCACAGCAACCTCAAACTCCTGGGTTTAAGCTATTCTCTTGCTTACGACTCCCAAGTAGCTGGTACTACAGGTGCCCGCCACAATGCTAAAAAACTCACCTTCCCCGGCTGCAGTAAATTGAAACTGCAACACTGAGGCCATCCCTCCTCTGCCACTTCCGATCCCGTCTTTGCTTCATTCCTTTCTCCTTAGCACCTCCTAACACACTGTGGACTTTGCCTACTCATTCCGTCAGTCTTCCTGCACTGTGTGCGAGCTCCGTGAGGGCAGGGATTTTGCCTCTTCTGCTCGCCTCCATAGCCTGTGCACCTGAGCAGTGCCTGGCATTGAGCGGGTGCTTGATCAATATTTGTTGAATGAATGAATCTCCATTTAATCTCGTCTTGTTGATTCCCTGTCATCTTTTGACCTCTGTAGACACTTGTGTTTCAGTTGTCTTCTCTGAAACATTAGTCGTCCCCCACCTGCTCACCCTAGCCGGGAACATCCATACATTTGAGAAATATGGTTTTATCACTCTATGTGTGTGAGATTGAGCTTCTACAAGGAGCCACTGAGCTAAGTGATACAGGAGATGTGAGGTGGACAAGGCTCCTCCCCACTCTGGTAGAATATCTAGTCCCCATGGAAGATACATGCACGAACACAGAAAATCAAGAGCAGGTTGACCTGAGAGGTCTGTCCCGGCTCCAAGTTGGTGCGATGGTGGAGGATTCCTCTTTTCACTCTGATCCAGCGGGATGGACTTGGAGGAGAGCGAGGCCAGAGCCCATTGGCACACCTCTAGAGACCCACCCTCTGCTCCAGAATCTACCCAGCTCTACTGTCATCAAGACTCCATTTTTCCCATCTTGCCTATAAGGACATGAGAAATTTGTCAGATATCTCATTGAATCCTAAAGAGCCTCTGTCTTATCTACAGTGACTATCAAGATAATATTGTCAATGAGCTATTTTATCCAAAGATAGAACAATAAACGGAACTTACATGACAGACATGTTCTTAAAACTTTGCATGTATTAAGCATTTATAAGCTAACTTTAAGGCATTTATCCTAAAAAAAAGAAAAAACCCATGAAGTAGGTACTATTATTATCACCATCTTAAGGGAAAAGGTATAGAAAGGGGGCACAGAAAGAACAAATGATATGCCCAAATCCACACAGCTGTTAAGTGGCAGAGCCAGGATTTGAGCACAGGGAGTTGGGCTCCAGACTCTTGGCACTTCGCCACCACACTGTGCTCCTCTAAGAGAGCCTCGAGTGTCAGCGTTGATGAACGCCTTAGTCAACTGAAGCCTAGAGACGCCGATCAGTTTGCCCAAGGTCACACAGCAGATCCCAAACTGAAACCCTCTGTCAACATTCATCCATTCACTCCACATTATTTAAGCACCTTCCACTCTCCAGGCACCATGATACTCCAGGTGAAATGAGGATTAATAGAAGTCCCTGTCTTAGAGGAACTTACAGTCTGGGGAGGGAGAGAGGAAAGGGCGGGAACCCACCTATGTGAAGTCAGTAAGTGAAATAAAGTGCTGGAGTTACCAAAATAGAGGTGTATACAAGATGCTGTGGAGGCCTAGGGGTCTTAGAGTAGTAGCAGGCGGCTTTCCTATTCCGAAACTTCTGGAAAATGGAAGTCATCTTCCGTGGCCTAGGGCCTCCCCAGGCATAAAGGGAGCAGGGTGCAGGCTGAGAAGTGGAGATGGAGCCATTCCAGTGTCAAAGCCAGGCTGGACCACCCACGATCATTCAGGCTCCCTGGCTTTCACAGGCCAATGAAAGGCTTGGCTGTTGCCTCGGCGCCTGTGGCTCAATGGGCTAAGGCGCCAGCCACGTACACCTGAGCTGGTGGGTTCAAATCCAGCCCGGACCCGCCAAACCACAAGGATGGCTGCAACCAAAAAATGGCTGGGCGTTGTGGCGGGCGCCTGTAGTCCCAGCTACTTGAGAGGCTAAGGCAGGAGACTCACTTGAGCCCAGGAATTGGAGGTTGCTATGAGCTGTGATGCCACAGCACTCTGTCCAGCTTGAGGCGCTGTCTCAAAAAAACAAAAAAGAAAGGCTTGGCTGCTATCATTTGAGGTGGACTCAACAGAAAAGGCCCCTGCCTTTGCTCAGCCTCCCCCCACCTCCACAGGCTGCCTAATAACCTCCCCTGACCCAGGCACCGTGGAGACTTCCTTCAGTCTTCGACTTTTGCAGCTGAGAAATACGTACCAAATTCTAACCCAGAATATCCTGATTATCCCAAACCTGAGCCATTCACCTTCAACCTTTACCATCATGTCACATGTCATTTCATGGGTATGGCAATTCCATGTATTTAAGATTTTTCTTTAAACAATCTAAATC
This sequence comes from Perodicticus potto, assembly GCA_963574655.1. Taxonomy (NCBI): domain Eukaryota; kingdom Metazoa; phylum Chordata; class Mammalia; order Primates; family Lorisidae; genus Perodicticus; species Perodicticus potto. Next base: position 8,330 of record CAUYRH010165170.1, on the reverse strand, counting down.
AGTTCACTTTTTTCTTGTCCTGATCCTAAGCAATAACATCCTTGAAATCGTGTCTTTTGTGTGGTAATTCTAATTTATCTAATTCATATCAAATAAAACATAATATTTAAAATGTAAAATGTCCTCTGAGCCATCTGTAGCTTACACAGCATTCTCTAGCAAGCACAAGCCAATGCTGACACCACCGTTTGATGCACTGAAGCTGGGAGGCTTGACGTTCCCCCCAAAGCCAGTGAGGACCAGGATGGATGTGGCTGCCACATCCCTCTTGGCTTGTCAGCCAGGACAGAGGAGGGAGCAGATTAAATGGTCTCCCCTTCCTCTCCTCCAGGCCAGGCAGAGTTCACTCCCACATTCTCTGCCCTAGTACCCTACTGCCTGCTGGACTGGCGGCAGGTAGCCCCACTCCCTGAACTGGAGGCAGGTAACCCCACTCCCTGAACTCCCTGAACTGGCAGTGTAGGAAGGTGGCACTCACCCAGACAATGGGCTTATTGCCACAGGCAAAGGGTTCCCCACAGGTGAGCCAGGATGCTGCTTCTGCAGCCCTTCACAAAGGGCTTGGAGAGGAAGAATTTGCAAAACGTTGCCTGGGAATTCAGATTGTAAATGTATGTCTCCATGTTTCAAGTTGAGAATGGGAATGAGGGATGATTCCAAACTTGGAACAATAACCCGTTTACATGTATAGCACAATCATGTTTGACAGAGCACTTTTTTTTTTTTTTTTTGAGACAGAGCCTCAAGCTGTCACCCTGGATAGAGTGCAGTGGCATCACAGCTCACAGCAACCTCCAATTCCTGGGGTCAAGCGAATCTCTTGCCTCCGCCTCCCAAGTAGCTGGGACCACAGGTGCCCGCCACAACGCCCGGCCATTTTTTGGTTGCAGCCGTCATTGTTGTTTGGCGGGCCCAGGCTGGATTTGAACCCACCAGCTCAGGTGTACGTGGCTGGCGCCTTAGCCCATTGAGCCACAGGCTCCGAGCCGACAAAGCACTTTTAAAACTTCCTTTAGGGAGGGGCGTGATGGCTCACACCTGTAATCCTAGCACTCTGAGAGGCCTAAGCAGGTGGATCAATTGAGCTCAGGAATTCGAGATTAGCCTGAGCAAGACCAAAACCTCGTCTCTACTAAAAATAGAAAAACTAGCCAGGCATTGTGGAAGGTACCTGGAGTCCCAGCTCTTGGGAGGCTGAGGCAGGAGGATCACTTGAGCTCAAGAACTTGAGGTTGCTGTGAGCTGTGACACTACGGCACTCTACCCAGAGTCACAAAGTGAGACTCTGTCTCAAAAAAAAAAAAAAAAAAATTATTTTGGGAATCCTCAGTGCCAATCACCATTGTAGGCCTTTGTAGATCTTTCCTCTTCTTTCATTCTCACCACAAACTGAGAGTGGGCATGATTTTTATTCACTCTATACACACAGAAATAAAAGCAATTCCCCAAGATCTCAACAACAGAAAGAGGCCAAGTTAAGACGAGAAGCCAGATCTTCTAAACATGAAACATCCCAGTAGTCTTCTCAGGAACGCTGTGCAGCCTCTAAAATGCCTTTTTGCAATGTGGCTGTGCACATGTTTTCTTATTTAACAAAGAGGTCCCAAAGCTTCCCCAAGTGCTGGGAGCTAGGGAGAGCCCATGGGAAAAGATGCCTACCCCCACTCTGCTGGGGAGGCTAGGCTGCGAACACACAGAACTCTGCTTCAGGATAGGGAGAGTCTCTTTTGGGGAGGGGCACAAATATCTGTTTCCTAGTGTTTGCCATTTTCCATGGTGTAAATACTCCTGCCATGGCTGATTTCAAGCTGCTGAGTTGACATCAGTGAATGCAGGGCTAAGAAGAGATACACAGCCCCTTTGGAAGGCAGAGGGGAGACTGTCCTCTCCCCTAGGACCTCCTGCCTGCTGAGCTGGGAGAAAACTAGAGAGTAGCAGGCAGAATTCCTATCCTTGGCAACCTCAGGAAAAATGGAAGTCATGTTCCAGGGTCTAGGGCCTCCCCAGGCAGAAAAGGAGAAGGGTGCAGCCTGGGAAGTGGGGATGCAACCACTCCAATGTCAAAGACAGGCTGAGCCACCCACAAGCATTCAGGCTCCCTGGCTTTCACAGACACTCCAGAAAGGAAAAAACTGCGAGTGCTTGAGAGAGGAAAAGGGCTGGATGGAGTCTGCATGCCCCTGAAAGGAGAAGAGAGAAGCATTCAGACCAGAAAACTAGAGTTGACAGTCCAGACTTGCCTGTCCCAGACTCAGCACCTGGCTGCTGCCACTCTGATCCAAGCAGGTTCAACCAGTTTGGCGCCCTGCTGCTAGCAACAGCTCTTGGTGTGGCAAATATGATAAGGCACGTTACTAAGGACATAATGTCCCACACCCCAGAGGGTAAAAGGCAACTTCTAGGGGAAAGTTCCTACACCCTGGAATGTATGGTCAAAAGTCCAGCAGGAACTCCTGGACTGGGAGATGGGGCGGGGGTCATACGGACCAGTGTCCTCCCGTTCAGCCTTTTTCCCAGCCTCCCCCCCATGGCCAGCTGGGGAGCCTTGGCCTGAATATGGGGGCTCAGGGTGAGAGTCTGCCCCTGTTCCCAAGGTACTTCAATCTGAGAGAACATTATTTTCAAAACTGCAAGTTACAACCCCCTAATGCATTTTGAGGTAAAGTCAATGGTTCTCCACCAGCACGTGAGAGTGTGTCCCAGGTGGTAAGGGTGATGTGGCACCTCGGAAGTTTGTTCCAAACCCAAGAAAATAAGACCAGATCCAGGAGCAGTGTTAGATGTCAGGATTGGAGGACAGAAAATACAGGTCAGGTTTGGTCTAGGAGGCTTGCCCAGAGGAGAGAAGGAATGGACAGCGGAGTCAGGGCAAAGAAAGAATAAGGAATCTCTCCCCATCTATCCTGAAAGGGAGGAAATTCTCCTGACAGCTAATTTAATCCCTAAATCAACTGCCCTTTGCTCTGCCCTATAGCCCTCCCACTCCTCAAAGGGAAAAGCCACGGCTCCCTCCTCCAGACAGCCCCCTGTCCTGAGCCATGAGAGTGACAAGGACAGAATGCAGCTGGCAGCATGCTGGGCGCAGTCCAGGCCAGAGGGCCCGACCTAGGGCTGCTGAGGCCAGCCCTGCATACGCTGCAGCAACAGAACCACAGCAGACCTCGGGCCTTCCCTTGGGAAATTAGACCGAAATAACTAGAGCAACTTGACAACAAAAGCATCCCGCGTGGGAACAACACCTGCCCGTCACAGAATGACAGATCATCTTGTTCAATAGCAGAGGAAACTGCCCAGAGAGGAAAAGCAACCTGCCAAAGACATACAGCAAAGATGAGCCCAGAGCCCAGCATGCCAGGACTCCGTCCCGCAGCGTGGACAGCCTGGACCAAACTCTGACACTAGCACAGAGACTCAGGGAAGGGGACCTCCACATTCCCTGCTGCAGACAAACTCCTCAGTACTGTGTGTCCACCCATCAAGATGACTGGTGCTTCTTAGTGCCCAGCACTGTGCTGGTGCTTTGGATGCAACAAATAGTCCCCTCGAGGGGAGGGTGGAGTGCACCTGCTGCCCTGTGGTAGAGGAAACAGCTCTGTGACCTCGCTGACCTGCAGCAGCCTCCTCTACTATCAGGAAGCTCTTGGGTCTAACCTCACTCCTTCCTGCTGCAACATCATCCCAATTCCTCTTGTCCCCAGAGCTGCTTGTTGACCTGGTATGGCAGAGGGGCAGAGGGGTGCCTGTGCAGCCTGCAGCCCTCTCTGAGCTTCTGAGTCAGCCGGGTGACTTTGCCTGCTAAGGGGGCACTAGAGCCCAGGAGCTGCACCAGGTGAAGCCTGAGGGAGGAGGAGCAGAGGGGGGAACTGGGACAGGAGGGTGTTGGGTAGGGGAGTGGAGGGAGTAGAACAGGCAGATCCCACCCACTCCCTGGCTTCTTAAAGTTAAGGTCTTAGAGGAAAAAGAAGATCCTAATCCTGATCGTGCTTCCTTTTCTTTACACAAATAACACAAACTCATTAAAATTTTTAAATTACTATGTAATATGGCTGGGCTTGGCGGCTCATCTTGTAATGGGAGGCTGGGGAGGCTGGGGTGGGTAGATTGCTTGAATTCAGGAGTTCAAGGCCAGCCTGAGCAAGAGTGAGACCCCATCTCTACTAAAAATAGAAAAGCTAGCTGGACATTGTGACAGGTGCCTGTAGTCCCAGCTACTTAGGAGGCTGAGGCAAGAAGACTGTTTGAGCTCAAGAGTTTGAGGTTGCTGTGAGCTGTGATGATTCCATAGCACTCTACCCAGGGCAACAGAGTGAGACTCTGTCTCAAAAAATAATAACAATAATAATAATAATAGATAATAAAATAAAAATTTTTTTTTGAGACAGAGCCTCAAGCTGTCACCCTGGATAGAGTGCCATGGCATCACAGCTCACAGCAACCTCCAACTCCTGGGCTCAAGCGAGTCTCTTGTCTCCACCTCCCAAGTAGCTGGGACTACAGGTGCCCACCACAATGCCTGGCCATTTTTTGGTTGCAGCCGTCATTGTTGTTTGGCGAGCCCGGGCTGGATTCGAACCCACCAGCTCAGCTGTACGTGGCTGGCACCCTAGCCTGTTTAGCCACAGGCGCCGAGCCAATAAAAAAATTTTTTAATCATTGCTGTGTATATTAATGCAATCATGGGGTACAATGTGCTGGTTTTATATACAATTTGAAATATTTTCATCAAACTGGTTAAAAAATTTTTTTGAGACAGAGTTTCACTATATTGCCCTCAGCAGAGTGCCGTGGCATCACAGCTCACACAGCAACCTCAAACTTTTGGGCTTCTCTTGTAGTCTCAGCCTCCCAAGTAGCTGGGACTACAGGCACTCACCACAACACCCAGGTATTTCATTGTTGTTGTTGTTGCTGCAGTAGTCATTGTTGTTTAGCAGGCCCGGGCTTGGTTTGAACCCACCAGCCTCGGTGTATGTGACCAGCACCCCAACCATTGAGCTACAGTCACCATGCCAATAAAATAAAATTTTTAAAAATTAAACTCTTCAGCCAGGTGTGGTGACTTACACCTGTAACTCTAGAACTCTAGGAAGTCGGAGTGAGTGGATTGCTTGAACTCAAGAGTTTGAGATCAGCCTGAGCAAGAGGGAGACCCCATCTCTACCAAAAATAGAAAAACTAGTCAGACATAGAAAAGCACAACTATAATCCCAGTTATTCGGGAGGCTGAGACAAGAGGATTGCTCGACCCCAGAGTTTAAGGTTACTGTCATCTGGGATGATGCCACAGCACTCTACCCAGGGCAAATCCACGCCCTCATGGAGTTTGCGCTTCACAATTACATACATGTATGCATGTGGATATATGCACACACTGTCACACATCACTTAACAGCGGGGATACAGTCTGAGAAATGAGTCCTTAGGTGACGACATCCTTGTACCAGCATGACAGAGTGAACTTACGCAGACCTAGATGGTCAAGCCCACTGCACACCCAGGCTGCATTGCTGGCCTTTGCTCCTCAGCTACACACCTGCACAGCATGTGACTGTCACACATGGTAAGTAGTTGTGTATTTCAACATACCTAAACACAGAAAGATACAATATAAAAGATAAAACAGGGCACAGCTGTAGAGGGCACTTACGTGAATGGCGCTTAGAGGACTAGAATGGCCTTGGGTGAGTCAGTGGTGGTTCGTTAGTGAACATGAAAGCCCGGGACGTCACCATGCATTACTACAGATTTAGTAAACACTGTTCCGTTACGCTGCACTACATTCATTTTAAAAGTTTTTCTCTCCTCAATAGTAAATTAACTTTAGCTCACTGTAACGTTTTTACATTTTAAGCTTTTTTATTTTTATTAACTTTACGACTTTTTTGTATTAACATTTAGCTGAAAACACACATCGTACCGCTCTATAAAATAATTCTCCTTATATCCTTGTCCTATACGTATTTTCCCACTTTTTAACTTTCTTTTTTTATTTTTTAAACTTTCTTATTAAAAACTAAGACACAAACACACACTTGAGCCTAGACCTATGTGGGTCAGGATGGTGAATATCACCGTCCCCCACTTCCACATCTTGTCTCACTGAGGGTCTTGACAGCAGTGAGGCACATGGGCTGTCATCTCCTAAGATAACAGTGCTTTCTTCAGAAATACCTTCTGAAGGACCTGCCCAAGGCTGTTTTACAGTTAACCCTTTTTTTTAATAAGTAGGGGTACATTAAAATAAAAATATCTAGTTAGGGCGCCTGTAGCTCAGCGGCTAAGGCACCAGCCACATACACCAGAGCTGGTGGGTTCAACCCAGCCCAGGCCTGCCAAACAATGATGACAGCTACAACCAAAAAATAGCCGGGCATTGTGGTGGGCACCTGTAGTCCCAGCTACTTGGGAGGCTGAGGCAAGAGAATCACTTAAGCCCAAGAATTGAAGGTTGCTGTGAGCTGTGATGCCACGGCACTCTACCAAGGGCGACATAGTAAGACTCTTGTCTAAAAAAAAAAAAAAAAAATCTAGTTAGTAAATACAGAAACTGGTGACAATCATTTATGATTGTCACAATTAAGTATTATACACTGTGCTATACAACTGGCAGTGCACTAAGCTTGTTTATACCAGCATCACCACACACTATGGGGATGCATTTCAATTCAACAGCTCTGAGTGATAGGAATTTTTCAGCTCCATTATACTGATAATCTTATGGGACCACTGTTGTATATGCCCAGATATGTGACTGAAACGTCACTAGGTGGGGCACAACTTCACTCACGTGTCTGGTACAAAACTATAGTCTACTGTAGTCTAAGCACCATTTATTTATAAAAATATGTATTTCCCATTAAGTGGGATCATATCATACATAGGGATTTAAGCAGGCTTTTCCCTGGTCTCTGACAATAAATACACACTTAGACCACTGCAATCATTCCCTTGCATGGATTTTCAGGGCTTTTCAAAATCCACTGTGCCTGGTTTCTTTCCCAAAGGAGACATGAGTGCCATCTGATCTCACAGACAGACAGACAGACACACGAGCATGCCTACACAAGCAGGAGTCTCTGGGAGCCAGCTGTGGTTCACCAGGCAGTGCTGTTGAGTCCAATCCTGGCCCCAGATACCTTTCCAGGATTTTCCCAGGCACAGACCCATTCCTGGCATTCCCTGCAGGCAACAGCAGGAGCCAGTTTCTCCCACTCTGACTCCCCCTACAGGTGGCCTGGGTGCTTCTGAGACAGGGCTGGAGGAAACCGGCCCTGATGCCTGCAACAGAAGCAGAGGCAGCTCAGATTTCCCCGTCTTTCTCCTCCACCATCTCCCCGCTGCCTGATGTGAGGGTGAGGCCAGAGGCCCCCAAATGGGAACTCAAATCACTTCTGGTTCCCAGGCCTTCTTCTAGACCTTTAGCAGTCCCAGCTGGCCCTGGGCCAAGCTGGGAAAACTCCCAGCACACGGACTCTCTGGGAGCTAACACCCGAATCCCAGAGCTGGCTCTGGCAGAGCAGAGAAGTGAGGCTGAGAATCGGGGAGGGAAGGACTCTAGGGCAGATACTGAGATCAGGGGTCAGACTGTCGCTACATGCTGTCCCCACTACTGCTAGCCCTGTGGCCTCACCCAAATGACACCACCTCAGTTTCCTGCTATATTAAGGGGATAATAATTCCTACTTCAGAGGGTTGTCATGGATTTTCAACGAGATGATACATGTAGAGTGCTCAGAACGGGGCTCAGCACCATTTACTGGCTTTATTAATATTATTCTCATCTGGCAGGCCTGGCCTACTTGTCCCAGACTTGCCTGGGACTCCTCTTGCTCTTACCATTGAGGACAACTGTGCCTTCTGTCCTCCTCAGACCAGAAAGACAGAGAGAAAGCAAAACAGAGTGAGAGACAGAGACAAAACATGTAGGGATGAGCACAGAGAGTTTGTAAATAAATGTAAGGTCCTGGGCGGTGCCTGTGACTCATCGAGTAGGGCGCCGGCCCCATATACTGAAGGTGGCAGGTTCAAACCCAGCCTCAGCCGAACTGCAAAACAGAAAAATAGCCAGGTGTTGTGGCGGGCGCCTGTAGTTCCAGCTACTCGGGAGGCTGAGGCAAGAGAATCACCTAAGCCCAGGAGTTGGAGTTTGCTGTGAGCTGTGTGATGCCACGGCACTCTACCGAGGGCAATAAAGTGAGACTCTGTCTCTACAAAAAAAAAAAAAATTATAAAATTTATATGGAACCAAAAAGAGCCAGAATTGAGATAAAGCAATTCTGACCAAACAGAACAAATCTGGAGGCAGCACACTACCTAACTTCAAGATAATT
>CAUYRH010165162.1:0-12045 GCA_963574655.1 Perodicticus potto | reverse complement strand
CCATTTGTTATGTGATACAGAAATAATAGACACACAAAGTAAAAAAAAAAAAATATATATATATATATATATATATATATATATATATATATATATCAAATGGACTTCATTGAAATCAAAATTTTTTTTTTCTTCAAAAGCTAAAGCAAAAAGTTAATATGCAGAATAGGGGGAAAGTATTTGTAAGTGACTTATCTGATAAAGGTTTATTATCCAAAGTACAGGAGAACTCTTTAAGTTGACCATCCAGGGTCTGTAACAAACTGGTCAACCTGCAGAGGTGGCCACGCAGGGAACCCACCATAGTGCTGACGGGCACACGGGGTGCGTGTGGAGTCCACGAAAATCGGGTCAACTTAAGGAGGTGGCCAGTGTGGGGAGGTGGTCAGCTATAGAGGTTCTACTATCCTTGAAGAAATTTTAAAACTCAAGAAACAAAATAAGCCTGTCAAAAATGGGCAAAAGATATGAACAGATGTTTTCAACAAAGGTGCACAAATAGCCAATAACATGTAAAAAGGTGTTCAACTCCATTGGCCATGAGAGAAATGGGGTGTAGAATCACAATAAATACTACTCAGCAGATTAGCTGCAATCAAGGAGACTGGTAGTGACAGGTGTCAGCAAGAAGGCGCAGGAATCAGAGCCCAGTGCATCCTGAGGGGTGCAACGTGCCATCGCCACCTTGACCACAAGTTTGGCAGCTCCTGGAATGGTAAGCAAAGTCACCAGGTGACCCAGGGTTTTCACCATCCCTGCGGCCCCTCACCCTGCCTGCATCCTGTGCTCGGCTCCTGCGACATCAGCGCTGGGTCGGGTCCTCACAGGGGTGTGGACCCTACTGCCAAATGCGTGGGAGGAATTCGGGTTGTGGCTTCTCATGGGAATCTGATGCCCACCAATGGGATGAGGGCTGAGGGGCGATGCTGGTGCTGGGGAGCCGCTGCAGATACACACCCTCATCAGCGGAGAGGTCTCCCGGCAGAGACACATCGAAGCCCTATCAGTGACCGGCAGGTGACAATTAAGCTGCATGTGTCGCAGGCAGTTCAGTGACAGCGGGTTGGCGAGCTCCACCGAGAGTCCAGCTGCACCCGCTGGCTTCAGTCCGCGCGCGGCCCGCCTACTACTTGGTTGACCACCTGCACCTCTTTCCCGCCTCTGCGCTGTCTCAGGCCAAGCTAACCCAGCAAAACCAGCGGATCCCGGAGAGCTTCCTGAGAAGGGGAAAGACCCGGTGATGAGACCCCGTGACTGCAGACAAGACGCAACCTGCACTTCAAGGGGAACCCAAGGGTCCTGCGTACACTGCAGCTTGTCGCAGCGGGATCGGCGCCCTCCAAGCCCACCTTGTGTAACACGGGGTGACGGGCTACACAACGAAGCCATGGACCCTTCAAAGCTGCTTTGCCACGTGGAGACCAAGCTCGCTGCATTAAAGATGCACTTTGGATTCTTTTTAAAGGAAAAAAAAAAGGTGAACGGAAATAACAGAATCAAGTATTGAAGGCCACCACTTCATCAACTGTGTCTGTACCCAGAGCCTCATCCTTAGTGGTTAAACTTGTTGCTACATCTGAGAAGCCCTTTGCTGTTGGTGAAGTTGCTCCTGCTGCAGCCAAAGGCGTTTGCAGTAAACTTTTAGCAGGGGCTGAAGTTCCCACAGTGGCAGCTGGTCTTCCTTTGGCTACTGCTGTAACTGGATTGGTGAAACAGGAGAGCTGCTGAGGGGCAGTCCTCAGAATTCGTGAGTCAGCATGGCACCCAGGCCAGGTTGATGAGTCTGCTGATGTTGACGGCAAGCGGATGATGCTTGTTTTCCTGTGATATATGTTTCTTCCGGAGGATGGGCGTGAGGGTATTGTATGTATAGCTTTGTCACCCGCCAACATCACAGCTGTAGAACTATTTAAGCCTTTGAATGATTACATATGGGGAAAGCTGAATTGGTCGTTTTGCGTTGGTATGTGTGTGGACAGACCGGCTTCTGTGAGCTGGCTCTCTAGTTCCAATACTCTAATCAAGGGAGTCACTTGTGAATGTGGGTCTATGCACTTTGTCATCCACAGAGAATTGCTGGCTAGCCAAAAATGTCATCTAAACTAAACAATGCTTTGCAGACATGATGAAAATCATCAACCACATTAAGCTACATGCCCTCACTTCACGTCTGCGACTGTGGGTGGAGACGCACCTGTCTTCTCTCACGCACAGAAGCGAGTTGGCTTTCTAAGGGCAGGTCCCTGGCCAGAGTGTCTGAGTTACAAGAGCCCCTCCAGAGTTCTGCTGTAGAAGAACACTCACCATCACGCAGAATAGGTCACAAAACTTGCTTACTTGTGTGATGCAGTCCACCTGCTCCACTGAGTCACTTCAGGGGAGAAGGACAACTGTGATGAAGTTGGGGGATAAAGTGGCTGCATTCAGAGTCAAGCTAGAATCATGGGGACAACTATTGAACACAAGGATTTGGGGCATTTTCCAACAGTAGCAGAGACTTTGAAGACGCTGAAGAGTTGGGCCTTCTTCTTCCCAGCTGGTGTGAGATCACCGATCTCAGCTCTCAAGAGTCTGAGCTTCACTCCTCAACCACAGCAACCTCTGAACTGGGGAACAGACCCATCTGTGAATGAGCCAGGTGGAATGCCTTGGCCCATGCGATATTGTAAATGACAGGGACCTTAAAAGTATGTTTGAGACAATTTCAAATCTCCATGAGTTCTGGATTACAGTCAAGGTAGAATATTTTGAGATTGCTACAAAAGCACGGAAGAGCCTGCTTCCACTTCCAACACCCAGGCCTGGTGAAGCAGGGCTTTTTGCAGTGACAGCAGCCCAAAGGAGGTGAAGGAACCCGTGAGCTGAATGAGAGGAGTTGGCACCGAGACTCCCAGTTTATTCTATAACATTCCACCCAACTGGAACCTCCAGCATAGATACATTTACAGGTAGCTTAGTGGTGGTCTAGGTTGAGGGAGAGAGTTTATGAATGAGTAGTAAATGCTACAATGTTTCCTTTTAGATGATGAAAATGTTATAAAATTTATTTTGGTGATGGTTTTACAACTCGGTGTATGCACTTAAAATCATGGATTATATACTTTTAAATGGGTGAATCGTATGGTACATGAATTGAATATTAATACAGCTGTTTTATGCATATGTGTGTGTGTGTGTGTGTGTGTGTGTGTGTGTGTACGCTGAAAAGAAATGTATAAGAATGTTTAAAATAGCACTATTCATAATCGCTGGGAAAATCCAAACAGCCATTATATGTAGACTAGATAAATGAACTAAATGTTGTTAAAAAGTTACAAAGACATACCACATTATGGAAAAGCTCAAATATTATGTTTAATGAAAGAACACAAACATAAAAGCTTTCGTATAGTATGATCCCTCTTATTTAAGAATGAAAAAGGTGTAATAAATGCACTGTATTTAAACTCAGGCAAATGGTAACTCCGTTTTGTGCCCTGAGGTTTTAGGTTCTTATAAAACCTTCTGTTGATCTGGATGTTGAGTTCATGGATATGTTGATATGAAAAGTTTATGAGCTGAACTCTTCTGCATGTGTGTTAAAATGTATTGACACTTTGTTTAGTTCTCATTAAAGAAGTAATATTATCATTCTTTTTATAAAGTAATCTAAAAATCTTGCCTTTTAGATAGATTTTTATCAAAAGTAATTGAAATTAAAAGATTTTAAAGTAATTGAAATAAAATGTTCACCATACATGACTTTGTTGTGGAAAAACTTTATTTTCTGAAAATGCTAAATTGATAATATGTAACAGTAGAAAGCTAACAGAGGAATTCTTCAGATATATTTAGTTTAGAAGGTATATGAGCCTTGTGATGTAAGCCACAGAACTGAATACCCAGGTTCAAAGTCGTCAAATGGTCACTGGGTCAGTCAGTAATTGATGAGTGCATTCCCTTCCAGCTAAACTGGGAAACTCTCAGAATATAAAATAATTGCCCTGCTTTTCCTTAAACGTAACTGGTGGAATATAAATTAATATGTCAATTAATATTTGTGACAACACGCACAAACTGATAATTAGGGTTTGGGATTTAAAATAAAAACATTATAGACTGAGATTTGCCAGTAAAGACCTCATAATTTTAAGTCTGGTTTAACTTTTGTTCTTGTTGTTGTGTTTACATCACAAACTTCAGAAAGTGCAAGGTTTACTTAGGCAGAAATGAGAATATTACTTGAATAGCTCAGGAATATGAGAGCATAGGACACAGTAGATAATAGATATTTAATAAATGAAAGAGTGAATACAAAGATAAAAGCTGAGAAAAGCGTATAAAGAATAATAAAACTTATTATGAGGAAGAATAATGACTTTTATAAACACCTTTAATATAATTTATGACAACTATGCTGAAGGAAATATCACTTAAATGAGGGATCATAAAACATCCTCTGGCCATGGGATTAATAATTTTTAAATATGTTGTAGAAAGATAAAAAGTACATGGCTGTTATAATTCAAATGTTTATCATGAAATACACGAGAAGCAGGAAAGGATTAAGAACAGTAACTGAACCTTAATAACTTATGGACAGTAAGTGAGTGTGTTGTCACTACAGGGATAATTAAAAAGGAGAGAAGAGAGTAAAGGAAAATGAAATGAAATCAAAGCCACAAATTTCTCAATTTGTGCTAACATCTAAATTAATAGCTTTACCCGTAGGGAATAATAAAGATAAACAAGTTATACATTCCCCGCCCCTCGCCCCCTGCACTTTAAACTTTGTGTAAGCAACAGAAAGACTTGGATCTTTAACAGAGTATAAAGTATGATAAATAAATGAGGCAAGTTTCTGTTTTATCTAATTAAATTAGCTAGAGGTTTTTCTGTTCTGGCTGTAATTTGAATCACTTTTAAGAGGACTGTATTTTAAAAGTTCTAAAGCTCAGGTCCCAGATAAGATCAGTTAAATTAACTCTCTGGGAGTGGGGCATATATTTTTTCCATTTAATCATTAAAGAAAATGAAAATCAGTGAAATAGGCTTTCGTGTCACCCCACGTTACAGATGAAGAGAGCGCAACTCGGAGGAGTTAAGTGAGAAGATAAAGGAAGCTGGTAAATAGCAATTTGGGACTCAAATCTCAGGCCTCTGAGCCCTTCTTTCTACTTGACTCTGAAGCTTTCCCGTTATTAGTGATTTTGAAATAAGACCTCAGAGCCACCACCAATCTTTGTAAGTCGTGGAGTATGGGAAAGGTCTCTGTAGGCGGCAAGGGTCAAATGTAGTCTCGGGGAGCATCGCTGTGCCCTGCGATGAGACGGCGAGGGGCAGGTGCAGCCCTGCGGACAGAGCAGGGGGCTGTCGCGTGGAAGGCCAGGAGGAGAAGCCCAGGCTTTCAATAACCTCCCTTTCTACAAAACTTGTTCTAGTCAACTGGAGCTTATTTTAGGCATTGAAATATTTCAAGAAATTAAAAACAGAACCTGACCTCCCAACACTTAGAAAGTGAGCAGACGGCCGCACCTGCCGGGCTCGCTCTTGGCATCTGCCCGGTGACGGCGCCGCTGACCGCCCAGCGCTTCTCTCAGCCTTTCCCCGCTCGGTGCTTCTCCCAGGCACTGGCCCTGCCCTGGTGCCTGGCACCCTCCCCGTCTGTTCGTTACATCACAGCCAAGAATCTGGACTGCTTTGGTTCGCGACCGTGTCCTTGTATCTCTGTGGCAGTTCGGATATACAGACCCTCAATAAATTAATGAATGAGTACAGTAGATGGATGAGTTCTTTGAAAACAACCTTTTTCTTGGTGACGTTAGCTTTGCTCCTTGTATACAGCTATCTGTTTTTATCACTTACAATTTGACTGGGAAATGAGTTCAAGCTCATTCTTCAAGAATTTCTCGTTGTATTTGCAAAGATTTGAGTGCACCTGCACTTAGGCCACTGAGGTATTTTTCCCTCTTCAAGTTTACGTATTCACGTGGCATCAGGAAGAAGCAGAAAGAGCAGTGTATTTGTAATTAGCACATAGAAGTCGTGTGAACTCGAACTGTTTATTTCATCTGTTTGTAAAACTGAAGTAATAATAAAACCTAAGATGGTTGTTTGTTTTAAGAAGTGAAACCTATAAAAGATACAGTTCATTTAAAAAGTTGTAATCGTTAATTTTTTCCATAAAATTACATCTTGTCCATAGTTGAGTTGTTAGAAATAAAACTGCTATGAAGATTCATGTAAAATCTTCCTGTAAACCTATGTTATCAAGTATCTCAAGAATGGAAGAAAAAGTATCCAATGTACTCTACTATTATGAACTCCACACATCATCATCTACACATTCATATGAATGATAAAACGCAACTATAGTCCAGAGGGGAGAGGGAGGGCAGGAGGAGGGAGGGTAATTGGTGGGACCTCACCGATTGTGCACAATGCAAGGGTCCGTTTCAAAACTACTAACGGTATAGTATAAATGTCTTGCCACGCAAATAAGTGAGATGATGCTTATGTTAATCAGTTTAATTTAAGCATTCCACGTTATATATCAAATCAGCACATTATACCCCTTCATTGTACACAGTTATGATTTAATACAAAAAATACCAACATCATACTTTGAAAAAAATACCCAAGAGTGTAATGGCTGGATCACACATAAAGTGTATGTCTAACCTTCGAAGAAAATGCCAAACTTCCCTTCAAAGTCTCAATGCCCCTGCACTCGGGAGTTCCCAGTGTTCTGTGCCCCTGCCAACGTTTGTCATGACGCATGTTTTAAATCTTCTCATAGGTCCAATTGTACGTAATTGTGGTGTTATTTGCATTTACCCCTAATGATGACTAATGATGTTGAGAAATTGTTTACATGCTTGTTTACCATCCATATCCTTTCCTTGATGCAGAGTCTGTTCAAACGTCACGGTTACATAGTTGTGTTGTATGATTCAGTTTTGTGAGCCATTTATATATTCCTGGGTATAAATCCTTTATTGTACTACTACTAATTAATTAATTTTTGAGCTTTTCCCATAAATCTATATATCTCTGATTTTAACCTTCTGACTTAATATAATTGTTAAAGCTTTCATACTTCTTCAAAGTTTAAAGACTTATTTTTAGGTATAATTTTATAAAACTACACATTTATAAAATCTTTTGAGTTAAAATTTGCCATTTACTTTGTGGAAAGATTAGTCTAATAAATGTTAATAAATGTATAAAGAAATTACCAAAAAGCATGAGTATTGCATAATTACTTTGGGTATCGCCTAAGACAAACTTGACTGGCATCTCCAACTCAGTGTGCATGTAGGATGTATGCAAATTTCTGTGCTCTCAGTAGGGACCATTTAATTAAAGAAGAATTAAAATGACTTAAAAATGTATCCAGAATTCATTTGGTAATATGAGACTATAATGTATATGAAGTGCCCAGACTCATAAATTTATAAGTAAAGAATGAAATCTAGAAAACAACAATATTAATTGATAAAAAACAACAAGACAATGGGGTATCTAAAAATAGCATTCAAATTTGTTGGATTACAGTTAAGAAAATGAGCTTTAAGAGCTAATTAAGAATTAAGCTCAATAAGATTTTATAAGTATTTATATGCTTGGGGATGAGGATTGGCAGTTTGTTTATATTGGCTCAAACTGGCCTAGAATCTCATTTGCTTGTTATTGCACATTCTCAATTATCTAAGAATTTAAATAAAAGTAGAGAATGTCAAAGGTGGAAATGGGTCATAATTTAATAAATACTTGCAAACACTACCTTTGAAACTGAATTATTTGGGGGAGCTTCAGAGGCAAATATCTATAGTTCACATTAGAGTATAGAAAATCCCATTTAATTTGCTCCAAAACGGGATGATTTTACAGAATAAACAAATTTATTTTCAGAAAACAGAATATGACTCAGGTACACTCTCCCATGCACAACCTAGGTGGTACATCATATTTAAAACAATAAAATAAATATTAAATTAAGCCTTTTTAAAAATTTGCTGCTTACTCAAACTTGGACTTTTTGGGAAAAAATTTTCTTTGGATTAAAAAAAATTACCAGTTCTACTTTTTTGGTTTATCATTTTAAATGGGATCCTGAACTATAATACTTTAACCTAAGAACATGGGTTAACTCCTTAGCCAGAAATTGTGTATTAAATACAAAGTAGACATCCTCATACAAATCAATGATCTTATCATTCTAATATGATTTGTATCATTTGGTTAAATTCACAAAACATGGTTACCTGAATAAAAATGCAAAAAGGAAAAATATATGAAGAGGCATATAACAATTTATGAAAAATAGTCCATAACACATTTTAAACTAAAATATACTCAAGTGTAATTATCCTTTCCACTTGGAGGAGAGTATATACCATAAAAGAAATCATGTAGGAAAAAAGATAATGGAAATAGGTGTTTATAGAGAAAAAGCCTATAAGTAAACCTTTAAATGGTTCCATTTTGTGAAGGCAAGTTTAAAGTCTTTTGTGAGTTAGAAAGGAAAAAAATCCTGAATAGAAAAGAACTCCATATGTGGCTTAGAACCTAATCATGTAAAAGTGATTTAGGGCAGAGCTTTGTGGAGGCAGGTCTGCAGGCAGATACCTGTATATCTCAGGATTTTCCAGGTTAGTCCCTAAAAATGATAAAATGCCTCCAAATGGTCTGTTAAAGGATCAAGCATTTAAACTGCTTATTTCCCCAGAATCTTGTTTTGTGGTTTTGTTTTTAATTATTTAGCATAAGAATAACTTTAGTGAAGTAGTTATCAGTTAATCCGGTTAAACCTTAGCCCATAAAGATAGTTTTAGATAATGTTAGCAAAATGGTTATCAGTTAATCCGTTTATCTATAGGCCCGTAAGTACCAGGAAGTAAGAGGCCTGGGGCCAAGGTTTAAGTTATGTGTTTATTGATTAAGTTATGTGCCTATATAAGCTGCAAAGAAATAAAGACATTTGCTACCCACCATCATAGAGCTTGTAGCCACTCTATGTTCCATACTATTTCAATTGCAAGCCTATACTCTGCATCACCGATCACGCATAAGGGACTTCACGCAACAGGTGTTGGAAGGGAAAACTGGGATAATCCTCTACATCATTCACCATCAAATACATTCTTAGAATTAATAAGTGTGGTTTTCTGTTGCAGGTGCCTGGAGTCTCCAACACAGGGACGTGGGGTCCTAGCACAGCTACCCTGCAGCAGGAAGCTCCAGTGGTCCAGTGCTTTAGAATTTATGTGCTGATGGTGAAGGAGGGGCAGCATAAAGAAAGAGCAGAGAGTCTTGGAGGTTGGCTGCTGCATGGTCCAACCGCCCTCGCACCAAGTGCTGAGGAAGCAGGGCTTATGTGGTTTCACTTGCAAGGGGGGTGCGCTCTCCCATCTAGGCCAATACTCAGCCTGGGTCTAACAGAACATCGCTGGTTACAGTGACACTGGAAGGCGTTAAAGGTGCACAACAAAGTTGTGCCTGTAAACCAAAGCCACAGGAACAGAACACCACACACTCCTGAACGGCCTGTGCAGAAATGCTGGCTGTGGGTTTCCCTTAATGTACTTGACCATGCTGATGAGGTGACATCCAGGTTGGAAAAATAGGGGCAAATTGTATTCTTATAACACAGGATTATCTGTCCATACAATGAAGTTTACAAGAAGCTACAAGACTAATAATGGAGTTTAGCACTATTAAGATTAAAATAATAATTTTTTTACGCTATCAATGGAATTTGAAATTTTGAAATCATTATTTAAAGCAGAATTATGAATTGTAACGCATATTTTTATAAAAACGGACCTACCCTTCACATTGAAAACTACGAAAATCTTTGAGGGAAATGTTAAAAAAAATTAAGTAAATGAAGATGTATATCATGCTTGAGGATTAGAAGACTGAATATTGTTTTAATAAATTATCAATCTCCCCAAATCGAATTATAGATTCAATATACAATCCCAAGTAAAATAACATCGATGTTTTCTAGTAGAAATTAACAGATTGATCTTGAATGTATATAAAAATGCAAAGGAGTAAACACCAAAATGATTTTAAAAAATTAAACTGGAAAATAAACACAGACCGATTTCAAGAATTATTATAAAAGTACAATAAACAAGATAGATTGGTATGGATGTAAAAGCCAAAAAATTAATTATTGGTACAGAATACTGAGTCCAGAAATAGATCCACAGATATTTAGAAACTTATTTTCAAAAGAAGTACAAGCATATGTAAAAGGATAGAATTTCAATAAATGATACTGAAAAAATTGAATATCCATACGCAAAACATACTGAACTTGAATCCATAACTTATACCGTATATAAATAGCAAACTTAAGATGTATTATAGGCTTAAAGATAAAACCAAAAATTACAAGACTGCTAGTGGAAAACACAGAAGAACATTTTTATAAACTCGGGACTAGGTAAATATGCCAAAAGCATTATCAATAAAAGAAAATATGGAGAAATTTATTTAAAATGCTCTTTTAAAAACACCATTATAAAATACAAAAGCAAGCCACAGAGTGGGAAAATACATTTTGAAGTAGTAGAACTTACCACCCTTTACTGTAAATTCTTTTATTTATTTATTTATTTATTTATTTATTTATTTATTTATTTATTTATTTTTAGAAACAGAGTCTCACTATGTCGCTCTGGGTAGAGTGCAGTGGTGTCACAGCTCACAGCAACCTCCAGCTCTGGGCTTAGGTGATTCTCTTGCCTCAGCCTCCCGAGTGGCTGGGACTACAGGTGCCTGCCACAACGCCCAGTTAGTTTTTTGTTGCAGTTCGGCTGGGGCTGGGTTTGAACCCACCACCCTCAGTATATGGGGCCGGCGCCCTACTCACTATGCCACAGGTACCACCAGTTTATTGTAAATTCTTGTTTCAAAATCAAATGCCTCAATACTAGGAAGCTTTGGAAGGGCAGGTGCAATGTCACCTTTCTTGTGCTTATAACCCTTTGCCTTTGCACAATGTGTGGCACATGGTATATGTTTCATATATACTATTAATTCATAATAGCTGGGTACGTGAAAATAGGAAGGAGAGAGAGAAAGAGAGAGGGGAGAGAGAGGGGAAGGGAAAGATAGAGGGGGGAGAGAGAGCAGACAGAGAGGGAGAGAGAAAGAGGGAGGGGGTAAAGGGGAGAGAGGGATGGAAAGCGGGGAGACAGATGGAGAGAGAAAGAGAGGGGGGAGAGTGGGGGGAGAGAAGGGGGAAAGAGAAGGGGAATGAAATAAAGGGAAAAGAGAGGAGAGAGGAGAGTTATTTCTATATTGAAATTGTCTCTCAAGTTCAATTTGTGATGGAATTCTCAATTTACCTTCAGATAGTCTAATTTACAGATGTAATTGTTGGGAGATAGAAGAACCCAAAATTCATGAAAAGCATTATCCCCTCCAAATCCATATTGGGTGAAGGTACTGAAGGTACACATACACATGAGGTCTAACTCTGCTCCCAGTCCATCACCAAAGTACTATCACGAAACTCCTTTGAACAGTTTGCAAAGAGCACAGTCACTAAATCATAACCACAATGTCCGTATTTACAGTGAAATATCAACCTGAACAGACCACAAAGTAGGGAAATTTAAAAATGTTATCTACTTAAAGGGAATCTATTGAGATTCTACTTAGAAACTTCCATAAGTCATTCTTAGCTTCTATTGTTGGGGATTCATAAGGGTACACAGACTCAGGTTACACTGAGTGCGTTTGTTAGGTACAGGCCCTCTTGTAATTGTGTCTCACCCCAGGACATGTGCCATACACCGTGACCCCCAGCCCCTCCCTTTTCTCCTCTCCCTGAACCCTCTTTCTCCCACCCCACCCCTTGTATTATTAGCTCATCTGCTGCCTTCATATTAGAGCTGAGTACAGTGGATTCTTGCTTCTCCATTCTTGTGATGCTTTACTAAGAAGAATGTGTTCCACCTCCATCCAGGTTAATACAAAAGATGTAAAGTCTCCATCTTTTTTTAATGACTGAATAGTATTCCATGATATACATATACCATAGCT
>CAUYRH010165157.1:0-13920 GCA_963574655.1 Perodicticus potto | reverse complement strand
TAGAGTGCTATGGCATCACAGCTCACAGCAACCTCCAATTCCTGGGCTCAAGCGAGTCTCTTGCCTCCGCCTCCCAAGTAGCTGGGACTACAGGCACCCGCCACAACGCCCGGCCATTTTTTGGTTGCAGCCGTCATTGTTGATTGGCGGGTCCGGGCTGGATTCGAACCCACCAGCTCAGGTGTACGTGGTTGGCGCCTTAGCCCGTTGAGCCACAGGCGCCGGGCCGATAGTTCTCAAATCTAAACCACTTCATTTCCAGAACTGTTGCCACTCTCCTAATTCAAGCCTCTATATCCACTTTGTACTTCAACTTGGTCTCCGTGCTCCCACTTTTGCTCCCCTCCAATCCATTCCCCACACATCATCTTTTAAAAATGTAAATCAGATCACATTACTCACCTGCTTAAACTCTTTCATTGGTTATTTTTCTGAGGGGAAATATTCAAATTCTTACCCATGCTTACTAGACCCTGCAAGCCTGGTCCCTACCTAACTCTCTAGCCTGAAGCCCACGTGATTAGCTAGGGTCTACTGAATTTCAGTCCAGGGGCTTTCATATAACTTAAAAATTCCTTCATTTCGGTGGTGCCTGTGGCTCAGTGGGTAGGGCGCCAGCCCCATATACTGAGGGTGGAGAGTTCGAACCCAGCCCTGGCGAAACTGCAAAAACAACAACAACAAAAATTCCTTCCTTTCTGTTTTTATTATGTTTAAACTCTTTAATAGACTTTATAGTCTCTCTTCCCCTCTTAATCTTACCTAATTTCTTCTAAGAGGGTAATTCATTACCATTACTTTAAGACCTTTCAATACACAGCAATTTGTTTCAGAAATACCACCATGTTTCTTTTCTTTTTCTTTATATATGTACATTTTTTTAGCATTGTATATATAGCTACTTATCATTGCCTAGACAGTTAAAGACAACTAAGCTTTGGCCAGAAGCAGAGGCTCACACTTATAATCCCAGCACTCTGGAAGGCCAAGTGGGTGGATCCCTTGAGCTCAGAAGTTTGAGACCAGCCTGACCAAGAATGAGACCCTGTCTCTACCAAAAATAGAAAAACTAGGTAGGAGTTGTGGCAGGCACCTGTAGTGCCAGTTACTCAGGAGGTTGAGGCAAGGAGTTTGAAGGTGCTGTGAGCTGTGACACAATGGCACTCTACCCAGGACCACAGAATGAGACTCTGCCTCAAAAACCAAGCTTTGCAAAATCAATCAAAATGTCAATGAAGGTATTAGCTCCCTCCCTTTCCTTAGCATTAGTTGCTTTTTCTATTACTTTTCTGCAACTTCTGTTCCTGAGCCTTCTTCTGTAATTTTCTCTGGGCTTGTGCCGCTCTGGCTCTCTGATCTTGCTGAATTCTTTGAAATAATTCTACAAAAAACCCTTCTATTGAAAGCATTTAGTATACTTCTTAACACAGATAAAATATGGTATCTCAATTCTTTGGGCAGGGAAGAGCATTCCAAATAAGTGGTCCACCTTCTTAAAGCCCTTTTGCGCTACCTTTAAATTTACCTATTTATTTATTATTAGTTTAGCAAGATTGTATTTGAGTCATATACTTCAACTTTATCTTAAAACCCTGAATTTACAGTATGAGGCCATTTGGCTTACCTTACTGAACCGTCAATGGAGGCAGTAAGTACCACTTGTTTTTCTTCTACATAGATGACTTGAATAATTTCCAAAGAATGAGCACGCCAGGAAAGCAGCTGCTTAAATTTCTAGATAATAACAATAAGGCATATCCCTTGGAATAAGTGTATGCTGGTTGAAATACATGTATAATCTTGAACAAAATCATTTTCTTATTGAGCTAAATTTATGAGTGAATGGCGTTGACATCTCTGCTAAAAGGTTAAGTCTCTACCCCCAATTAGCTGTACTCTTGCTTGTTGGGGTACTCAAAGTCCCATTTTTAGAAATGTATTAATCTGCACAGATCCCTGAGAGAAGAAGTATATAGTATTTTATGTCTTTAGCAATTTATCATGTAATTGAGAATTAAACATTTATTTAGTTGGTGATTATTAGATGATTAGGTGAAAGAAATGCCTTTAGAAAGAGTTGCAAGGGGACTGAGAGTGAATATGATCAAGAATAGAAGGCAACATAGTTGGAAGGTGAAAGCCAATGGTGTGATTGGCAAAAAGACTTTTCCTCTTCTCCAATTTATCTAGAGGTAGCACTGGCTATTTTGTTCTTTTGAGGTGGGAGGTATATACCATAAGGAATTAAGAAAGAGGATAATCCCAGCTCATTCTCTTTCAAAAACATCACACAGCCTGACTGGTCCTGTTTTTTTAGGATGTGGTTTAGCCTCAAGTTTAGAGCCCCTAATGGGCCTCAGAAGACATTTCCAAAATGACATGAACTAAAGCCGTCAACTGGGGAGCTTGCACTTCAATAACACCCTCTTGGAGTGTATTTTCCTTTCTATTGATAAGCCCAGATTAATTTTGTACTTTGTTGTGGGTCATCTACCTGGCAGTTTCTTTTAAACAACAATACTGGGAGAGAACAACATTAATCTCTTGTTCTAGACTGACATATAATGTATTCATTATAGTTGTATTCTACAGGTTAACCTAATTAATGCACTGGTATATATTATATAACACATTGATCCATGAAATAATGAGGCATTTTATAGCCTTGTTCTGTGGTTCTGATGTATATTTATAAGTAGCAGCCATGGACAAACCATCAGAGTACAGAAAAGGTTGAAATAAGGTTGAATATGGAAGAATTATAAAAAATTTTTTCAAATAGATTCTTCTAAGTTAGTGAAAATGCTTTAAAATCATTTCCACTATCATTGTAACTCAGTATTATATAACTTCATTTCAAGTATTTTCTCTGAATTTTGAAATTTGTATTCTTTTCTTTTTTGAGACAGAGTCTCAAGGCTGTCATTTTGGGTAGAGTGCCTTGGCATCATAGCTCACAGCAACCTCCAACTCAGATTCAAGCCATCCTCTTGCCTCAGTTTTTCAATTTTTAGAAGAGATGGGGTCTTACTTTTGCTCAAGTTGGTCTCAAACTCGTGAGCTCAAGAAATCCACCTGCCTTGGCCTCCCAGAGTGCTAGGATTACAGGCATGAGCCACCGCACCCAGCCTGAATTTTGAAATGTTTTGATTGTTAGTTTATAAAAATTCTATCTGCAACATTGTAGGTTTCGAATTATATTTTCATCTGTTAAAATTAATAATACATTAATTTTAATAAGAATGATTATTAATAATCACTCACAGTAGAGGAAAACATTTAGGTAACCTTTCACCTATATATGACTCAAACATATGATTTATTTTAGTTCTGCTTATAGCATTCTTGATTATAAGCAATAATAGTGATTGGTAAATGAAATTTAGTGTTTTACAAGTTGTTTAAACCTTATTATTTTCCATTTGAGAGTATAAATCTTATATATGGAAAAAGCATTGAATTAGAAAACAAGGACCCTGGTTCTGGCCCTGGAACTACCTATGTCCTAGGTAGAGATTGTCACACTAAAGTTGAATACATAAACTGTATAAAAGCTAGAATGGATTCTTTGAAAGAAAAAGAAAACTCCATTGAGTAAAGGAAATGTTTAAAATATTTATAAACTATTTATAAACTATTATAAGGCACTCTGCAAGGAATCAAACCTTAATCAATGTATCCACATGTGAATACCTATGATCCAAAAATAAAACATGAGAATTTAAGCTAATACTACATATTTGGTTTTTGGGTTTAAAGTATTAACTTAAAGGAAAATAAGAGTATTCTACAATAGTCCTTCCTTGGTGCTGTCTTTAATTAATGTTGGGTCTTTTTCTATAATTTATGTAGAGATATTTGTGTACTCACATACACACAAGAAACTCATATTTAAATGTTTATAAAATAAGTATAGTGACTCTTACCTAATATTAACTCTAAAAATAGAATAAAACGTGCCTGAATTATAGGGAGGATTTAGACTAGAGCTGAGAAAGAGTTTCCTGAATGGTCCCACATTATGTTTGCAAGGAAGGGTATGGAATGCCCTATGGAGATGTATAAGTTATAGACACTGACTGTGGAGCTCTCAATGACCTATGAACTCTAACCTCTGGACTGCCATATAAATTTTCACAAATAAGTCAAAACATGAAGAAGATGCAACGTGACCAGTGGTCTGGCTTCCTCATTCACTTTCTCTGCCCCTCACTCACATATTCACCTCCTATTTTCACAAGCATACCATTGTTATTTGTCATGAGTTTAAACTTCAATAATATATGTGCATTAAAAGTAGGGAGTCTTAAATTTCTATCTTGCGATACACAAGGAAATGCTTAATAAATATATGATCATTCATTGATTAAAGTGGCAAACTACAGTTCTTACCTTCTCATCATGTGGTGGATCCAGGAAAGAACCTATACTGCAGAGGATAACGTGTCCTTCTGTATAAAATATGAACATTGGAATCTTCAATTAGATACCATGTTGTCTAAATATATATTACCCAGACTTCCAAGTTATTTTGATTCAGGCATTTATAATGGGGAAAAAAAGGAATTTGAGGGGCTAGAAATAAAAGCAGAAATGTGACATAAATTTTTACATATAGCAATTATCTTGCTTCAGGTTTAATAAGTCATGATGAGTTTGCTTTATCCATCCCGAGTCAAAGTTCTTCTAGAGATCAGGGTGGATGTTAATAGAAATGAACATGTCACTACCAAACTGAGTCTAAACTGTTACAGAATTACTCATCCTATAATCCAAATGACAGTTACAAGGACCAGATATTAAAAAGCAATGACTAGCCTAGACGTATCATACTTAAATTGTATGAAAACAAAGGTAAAGGGAACAATTTTGAAATAAGGCAGGTGGGAAAATGCACACACATAAGAATTACATCAAACTTCTCATCAGAAACAATGAAAGAAAGAGGAGAGTAGTGTGAAATATTTAAAGTGTTGAAAGAAAAAATATCCACCAACCTAGCATGATATACCCTGCAAAATTATCCTGCAAAAGTAAAGGAGAGGCAGCGCCTGTGGCTCAGTGAGTAGGGCAGCAGCCCTATATACTGAAGGTGGTGGGTTTGAACCCAGTCCCCACCAAACTGCAACAAAAAAAAAAATAGCAGGGTGTTGTGGCAGGTGCCTGTAGTCCCAGCTACTGGGGAGGCTGAGGCAAGAGAATCGCTTAAGCCCAGGAGTTGGAGTTTGCTGTGAACTATTATGCCATGGCACTCCACAAAGGGCAACAAAGTGAAACTATCTCAAAACAAAAAAAAAAAAAAAAGGGCAGTGCCTGTGGCTCAAAGGAGTGGGATGCCGGCCCCATATGCTGGAGGGGGTGGGTTCAAACCCAGGCCCAGCTAAAAACTGCAAAAAAAAAAAAAAAAACAAAAACAAAAAGTAAAGGAGAAATGCTTTCTTAGACAAACAAAATTGAGCGAATTTGTCACCAGTAGACCTTCCTTGAAAGAAGTGTTGAAAGAAGTTCTTCAGAGAGAAGAAAAATAATCATCATAAACTCAGATCTACTTAAAGAAAATAAGAACACTTAGAAGGGTACAGGTAAAACTTATTAAATGCAAAATATAAATCTCATAACACAATAACTAAGAAAATGCCATGAAGACTATGTTAAACAGTTTGATGAAAATATTTCAGATTGTATATGAAACCAGCACATTTTACCCCATGATTGCATTAATGTACACAGCTATGATTTAATAAAAAAAACAGAAAGAAAATAGAACACTAGACAAGGAATAAGTGAAAATAAAATAAAAATTTTTATGTTTCTTATTTTCAATTGATCTAACAGATAAAAGTTTGTACAACATAGTAATTGAAGTAAATGACAGTAATATATAAAGGGTGGGGTAAGTTAGGAATACTTTGATATTATAAGATACTTGCACAACTCATTAAATTGCATAGTTTTATTTGAAAATGGACATGAGCTAATTGCAAACATACATTATGAATTTTAGGGCAACTACCAGGGAAAATTAAAAATAAGTATAATTGATACGTTAAGAAAAGATAGAGGACAAAAACATACAAGATGCTTAATTAAACCCCAAAAGGCAGAAAAAGTGGAAGACAAAAACAGGTACAAAGAATAAGGGGAAAAATTAAAAACAGTAATAAATGTGATAAATATTAATACAATCAGGTCAATAATCATGGGTCTAAATGCACCAATTAAAATAAAGAGATTGTCAAAGTGGACTAAGAAAACATGACCCAACTATATGTTGTCTACAAGAAACTTATTGTGTGTTTCTTTGCAGAGAGTGTCAGCAAAAATTTTAAGAAAGGAAAAAACTGTATTAAAATTAAATATTAAACATATACTGATAACCAAAGATGAATACAAGTCACATTGAGCACTTCATGTAATTGCAGAAGTCAAACTTGACTTTTAAGTATTACAAATTTAATATAGTTTTTTCCTTTCTTAAAATGTGTACATGTTTGTTGCACCCTCTATAAATATATATATACATATATGTGTATATACATATCTATTATAAAGTAAAGGAACAGAGGAAGATATACTATGCTGACACTAATTAGAAGAAAGCAGGAGTAGCTATATTAATTTCAGATAGAGCAGACTTCAGAGCAAGATAAATTATTAGGGATAAAGAGAAACATTATCTAATGATAAAAGGGTCAATTCTCCAAGAAGATGTAACAATCCTTAATGTATATGTTCCTAACAACAGAGTATTGAAAT
This sequence comes from Perodicticus potto, assembly GCA_963574655.1. Lineage (NCBI taxonomy): Eukaryota > Metazoa > Chordata > Mammalia > Primates > Lorisidae > Perodicticus > Perodicticus potto. The sequence continues at coordinate 7,164 of CAUYRH010165157.1, read as the reverse complement.
ACATGAAACAAAGACTGATAGGACTGCAAGGAGAAATAGATTAATCCATTATTATAGTTTGATACTTCAACATTTGATACTTTAACACCCCTCTAGCAGAAGTGGACAGACCAAGTGGGCAGAAAATCAGTAAGGACACAGTTGAACTCAACAGCACCATCATTCAACTGGATGTCATTGACATTTTTACACTATGTCCGTCAATGTCAGCAAGACACACATTCTTCCTAAGATTACGTGAAACATTCTCCAGGATAGACCATATTCTGGGCCCTAGAATACACTCTAACAAATTGAAAAGAATAAATATTACTTATGTTCAACACACATGCCCAAAACAGAGTGGGATTAAAGTAGAAATCAGTAGCAGAAAGATAACTGGAAAAGCCAAAAGCACTTGGAGATGAGACAACATACCTCCAAATAATAGGCCAAAGAATCAATCTCAAGAGAAATTTAAATGCATTTTGAATGAAATAAAGAGTTGCAATTTATCAAAATTTGGGAGATGCAGAGAGAGCAGTGCTCACATGGAAATTTAAAGCATTGAATCTATATATTAGGAAGGAAGGAAAATATAAAATCAACAATATAAGCTCTCCCTTAGGAAAATAGAAAAAAAGAATTAATTAAATCCAAAGCAGAAACAGAGAAGTAATAATAATATTGCAGGAATCAATTAAATTGAAAAAAAAAATCTAAAGAGAAAAATCAATAAAACCAAAAGTTGGTTCTTTAAAAAAGATTGATAAAATTTATAAGCTTCTAGCCAGGGTACCTGAGAAACAAAGAGATAAGGCATAAATCCTATTATCATAAACGATATTATTATAGGTTACATGAACTTTAAAAGGATTATAAGGAATGCTATGAACTCTAAGCCTACCATTTTGATGAAATGAACTAAATCCTGAAAGATGCAATCTGCCAAAAGTCACACAAAAAGAAAGAAACAATCTGAAAAGGTCTATGTCTATTAGAGTAACCAAATCAATAATTACTGACTTTCCAAAACAGAAAGCACAAGGCCCACATGGGTTCTACCAAATTTTTAAGAAAGAAATGTTGCTAATTCTCTATAATATTTTTTAGAACATAAAATCAGAGTGAATGCTTCCTAACTTATCCTAAGAGGCTAGCATTACCCTAATAATTAAAACTAAAGAAACACATTACATGGTAAAAACAACAACAACAGTAAATCAAAGACAACAACAACAACAAAAACACACATTAAAAAAAAGAAAACTACAGACCAATATCTCTCATGAATGCAGATGTAAAAATCCTCAACAAAATAGCAAATTAAACCCAAGATATTGCACAGTATAATTAAGTGGGATTTATCCCAAATATGCAAGACTTGTTTAATATTTGAAAATCAGTTGATGGAATCTACCACATCAATAGGCTAAAGAAAAATTAAATGATCATATCAGTAAGTGCAGGAAAAATCACTTAACAAAATCTAATACCCTCTCATAAAAAAACTCTCAATCTAAACACAGACTTTATACCCTTTGCAAAAAGTAACTGGAATCATATGCATAAATATACAATGCAAGACTACAAACTAGAAAAACTAGAAGATCACAGAGGAGAAGCTCCAGGTTACCTTGGGGTTAGTCGTACAACACCAAAAGTATGATCCTTGAAAGAAATAATAGCTAAATTGGGTTTCATTAAAATAAAAACTTCTGTTGCAGGAAAGATACTGTTAAAAGAACAAAAAGACAAGCCACAGATTAGGAGAAAATATTTGTAAAAGATATACCAAATAAAGAAGTTTTATCCAAAATCTACAAACATCTCTTAAAATTCAGCCAAAAAAAGAACAACATAATTAAAAAATAGCAAAAGACTTGAGCAGATACCTTACCAGAGAAGGTATACAGATGACAAATAAGCATATGAAAAGATATTCCACATCAATAGTCATTCAAGAAATTCAAAATAAAATGAGATACCACAATATACCTATTAGAATGGCCAAAATCCAGAACACTAACAACACCAAATGCTGATGGGGATGTGGAGCAACAGAAATTGTCATTCACTGATGGTGGAAATGCAAAGTGGTACCACTTTAAAAAAAGTTCTTGAGTTAATATGAGGGTATGTACAATTAGGATACGTTGCTTGGGTTTATAAGGTAAAGTCCAAAGTCTGAGTTGTAGTTGAATCTTTCACCCTGGAAGTGTGCCATAAACCCCTTCACTGAATTTGATAGATGGGAACTTACTGAGCCCCTTCCTCCACTTCTTAAATTTAGTTGTGTTTTTCTTTCATGTGGGCTTATAGTTAGTTGTTGATCTACTGTTTTCAGATTAGTATTGAGTACATGGGATGCTTGCTTTTCCATTCTTGAGATACTTTACTTAGGACAGTGGTTCTCAACCTTTCTAATGCTGTTGCCCTTTAATACGGTTCCTGTGGGTCATGACCCATAGGTTGAGAACCCTTGACTTAGGGACTTAGGAGAATGTTCTACAAATCCATACAGGTACATACAAAAGATGGAGAGTCTCCATCTTTCTTTATGGTTGAATAATGTTCCATGGTATTATATACTGCAGTTTTTTAACGCATTCATGGTTTGGTGGGTATTTGAGTTGTTTCCCTATCTTTGTGATTGTGAATTGAGCTGCTGTAAACATTCAAGTGCAAATCTCCTTATGATAAAATGATTTTTTTTTTCCTTCTGGGTAGATTTCTAGTAAGGGGATTGCAGGATCACAGGGAAAGTTGATTTTTAGGCCTTTGAGGATTCTCCATACTTTTTCCCAAAAGAACTGTATTAGTTTGCAATCCCACAAACAGTGCATAAGTTTTCCCTTCTCTTCGCATCTATGCCAGCATCTGCAGCTTTGGGACCTTGGGATGTGGGCTATTCTCACTGGGGTTGGGTGATATCCCAAAGTGGTTTTGATTTTGCATTTCTCTGATGACTAGAGATGATGAGCATTTTTTCATGTGTTTGTTGGCCGTTCATCTGTCTTCTTGGGAAAACATTCTGTTCATGTCACTTGCCCATTGATTGATGAGACTGTTTGCTCTTTTCCTATTGATTTGCTCAATTTCTTTGTATATTCTGGTCACTAGCCCTTTGTCTAATATATAACATGGGAATATCTTCTCCCATTCCGAAGGTTGTCTATTTACTTTGTTGATTGTGTCCTTAGCTGTTCAGAAGCTTTTTAACTTGATCTTTTTAACTGTCATTTATTTATTTTTGTTATTGCTGCAGTTGCCAATGGGGACTCCTTCATAAATTCTTTCCCAAGACCAATATTGTTAAGAATCTTCCCAACACTTTCCTCTAGGGTTTTTATCATTTCATGTCCTAGATTTAAGCCTTTTATTCAGCATGAGTTAATTTTTTTAAGTGGTGAAAGGTGCAGGTCCAGTTTCTGTCTTTTACATATGGCTAACCAGTTCTTCTAGCACCATTTATTAAATAGAGATCCTTTTCCCTGGTGTATTCTTTTGTCTGATTTCTAAAGATCAGATGGTGATATGAAGCTGGTTTCATCTCTAGGTTCTCAATTCTGTTTCACAAATCTATGCCTCTGTTTTTGTGCCAATATCATAATGTTTTGATCACTATAGACTTGTGGTATAATCTGAAGGGTGATAATGTGATGCCTCCAAATTTGCTTTTATTTTGTGGAATTGCATTGGCTATTCAAGATTCTTTTCTGGTCCCATACAAATTGAAGAAGGATTTTTTTCAAGTTCTTCAAGGTATGACAGTGGTGTTTTAATGAGGACTGCATTAAATATGTAGATTTCTTTAGGTAATATAGACATTTTGATGATATTGATTCTTCCTAGCCATTAGCATGGTACATTCTTCCATTAACATCTTCTACTATTTCTTTTCTCAGAGTTTCATAGTTCCTTCTATAGATATCCTTCAAACCTTTGTCAAGTATATTCCAAAATATTTCATTTTCTTTAAGCTACTGAAAAGGGTACTATGTCTTTGATTTGTTTCTCATCTGGACTGTTGTTGACGTATATGAAGGCTACTGATTTGTGGACATTTATTTTATATTCCAAGATGTTATCATATTTCTTGATCACTTCCAGGATTCTTGTTGAGTCTCTGGGGTTTTCTAACTATAAGACCATATCATCAGCAAAAAGCGAAAGTTTGATCTCCTATGTCCCCATTCTTAATAAAGTAAACATATTCTTACCACATGATCCAGCAATCATGCTCCTTGTACCCCAAGGAGTTGAAAACTTATGTACACACAAAAACCTATACACAGATGTTTATAGAAGCTTTATTCATTTTGAAGTAACCAAGAAGCCTTTCAGAAGTTGAATGAATAAACAAACTATGGTACATATAGACAATGAAATATTATTCTGCACTAAAAATAAATGACTTAACAAGCTACACAAAGACATGGAGGAAACTTAACTTCACATTACGAAGTGAAAGATGCTAATCTGACAAGGCTGTATATTGTGGAAAAGTTAAAACTCTGAAGACATTGAAAGATCGGTGGTTCCCAAGAATAAATGTCCAGAGCAGAGAGAATTTGTGGGTCAGTGTAACTACTCTGTATGATACTTTAATGGTTGATACATGTCAATAGACATTTGTTGAAACCCTTAAAATGTTCAACATCAAGAGTGAGATCTAATGTAAAATACGGATTTTGGATGCTAGTAATGAATAAGTGTAGGTTGATTGATTATAACAAATATACCACTCTAGTGTAGGATATTGATAGTAGGGGAGGCTGTTTGTCTGCTGGTTTGGGAGGCAGGAAAGTGTGAACAGGAATTCTGTCATTTCTGCTCACTTTTACTGTGAACCTAAAACTTATCTAAAAAATAAAACTATTATAACAACAACAAAAAGCAACAACTAATGATGTCTGAGAATGCCTGATTTAAACAAGTCACTGGATAGCAACATGCAAAGAAATTCTTTTAACATCTACCACGGTACAGAAAAAAGAAGCCTCAGGATGGAATACACAAGTCTTCACTTTAGTTATAATGTAGATGAAGCTGGATCAGCTCCCAGGCACATCCCAGTCTATTTTTCTAGATCAGAAGCAAAAACTATAAATTTCAGGACAAAAATGGGCTACGATAGTAAAGCCTCTAGGCAGAGGTGAAGAGAGGAATAACACTAATATAGGTGCATTCTGAGGATGCTCTCAATAATTTTAAATTTTAATTCTGTATATTTTGCTACAAAAGGCTTACTACATAGTAGGCAAAGTTAGTGTGAGAATAAGCAGGCTATTTTTTAAAAGAAACAAAATTTGCCTGATTTTAGCTTTTCTGTACTATTCTTTATAACAGAATTATAAAGATTTATAGAGAAATGAAAATTAAAAGTCAAGAATAAGACTTTCAAAATATAAAAGGGCTGGTAGTGACCAATAAAACCAGATAAAATAGAGATAACTTTAAATATTATATATTGTAGATTTAATGATAATATAGAATACAAATATAAGTAATCATTTTCAATAATATCTAGACAACTCAGATAACTGACAACCCAAAGTGGTTTGTTTGACCTTTTAAGGTCCAAAAATGCTCTCAAGAAAGAGAATGAAGATTGTGTATTAATATAATAGCATATCTAATCTGTATGCAAATTACTGTATTAGCAACAATAAGCAAAGGAGTAGGTTTGGAGAAAAGAGAAAGTTATTGTGGGATAAATTTTCCTTTTTTTTTTTTTTAATTAAGTCATTTGTACATAGATAGATCATACATACATTTATGCCATTATGGGATTTGATGTGTTGATTATTTGTACAAATTGGAGTGCTTACATGCTACTAATCAACATAGCTTTCACCTCATTTACCCAATTACAGCGTTAAGACATTCGTATTCTACACCTGATAGATCCAACTTGTACTTGCAATATGCTCCATAGGTGTGGTCCCCCTACTGACCCTCCATCTATCAACCCATCTCCCTCCTTTCCCCTCTCACTCCCCTTCCCTCTTTCATCCTGGGCTATAGTTGTGTTCCATTTTTCACACACAAGTGTGAGTGATCATAAATTGGTTTCACAGTAGTACTGAATACATTGGATATTTTTTTTCCATTCCTGAGATACTTTACTAAGAAGAATATTTTCCAGCTCCATCCATGTAAACATAAAAGAGGTAAAGATTTCCTTTTTTAACTGAAAATATGTTGTTTCATCCTAATTCTAACAAATTATTTAATTATTTTGAAAAACTTGAAGGTAAACACTAGTAAAATTAAGAAGTATTTATACACATGTAGGTGCTTTCAAAGTATGGGAAAGGATGGAAAAATAAAAGAAAATTTAGGGCTAATTTAAGAGACAGAAGAAGAGAAATAGAAAGGAAGAATTAAAAAGGAATTGTATTTGATGAAAGAATTAAGATCAACTATATTAATTATAACAAATACAATATAAAGTCCCCTACTCAGAACAAATAATCCATTTATGGATTTAGGTTACTACTCCCTTTAACAATGCAGAATGATGAAGATTAAAAATTAAAACTTTATATTCTTTCTCCAAAATTAAAATACAGGATATGTAGGCATATACCCATTCTTTTCTTTTTTTTTTTTTAAAGCCAAGAGATAAAATCAAAAGACATATGCCCATTTTAAAGATAGAAGAAATAGAATACCTCGCTTGAAGTCAAGAGCTAGGAATGAAATATGATCTCCTGACATTCATTTGTTCTGCAGGTTGTTCCTAACACTTTCTCATACTTGAGCATGAAATTTTCCTATAGCCATTTTTATTTCAGGCAGGTTGGTAAGAAGCGTGTAGCTGATTACTTACCTACGTTTCCAGCCAGTAGTATTCTGGTACATGAATCAGTATACAGTGAGGTCAGAGAAATGGCAGCGTGTTTTGTGAAAGGTAGCATGTCTTTTAGTAGTTTTCCCTAAGTAAAAGTATAATGCAAATCAGGCTTTTTTTTATGATAATACATTCTATAAAATTTTTTTTTTTTTTTTTTTTTTTTGAGACAGAGCCTCAAGCTATCACCCTGGATAGAGTGCCGTGGCATCACAGCTCACAGCAACCTCCAATTCCTGGGCTCAAGCGAGGCTCCTGCCTCCGCCTCCCAAGTAGCTGGGACTACAGGCGCCCGCCACAACGCCCAGCCGTTTTTTGGTTGCAGC
>CAUYRH010165156.1:0-22416 GCA_963574655.1 Perodicticus potto | reverse complement strand
TATTTTACTAGAAATGGGAATCATGGCCTCTTGAAGAGAAAAAAAAGTCACCATTCTGCATTTAGCTGTATTCATATATTGCATTTCTGTATTTTTTGTTTGTATTGTAAAAAATTCACATAATAAACAATGTTGTGATGTTAAGAAGAAGAAGGAGGAGGAGGAGGAAAAGCTTGATTATATAGGTGAATCTCAGATATTTATAGTCCTCGGAAGAAACAGGTTACCAGAAAAGAGGGAAAATGAGAGATGGTTCCTTTAAGAAATGAACTAAGGAGGGAAGGTCCCCACCACCAGCAGCCAAGGCTGGAAACCGCTGGCTTCAGGACGTTAATACGATCCCTGCAAATTAGTTTTCATGAAGTAATTAATCAACTTTGTCACTTTCCGTGATAGGTTGTGAACATTCTGTGTGAGGTCTGTCCTTCACTGTGCTACTTCAAGTCTAAATGCCCCAGGCTTTTAGAACTTGTCTTGTGACATTGGCAAGGCCCTTTTTATAGTCTCATTAACATGCCAAGAATTTTAAGCCAACAAAAGGTACAGCGGTACCATTTTTCCATTTTCAAGAACTTTTTCATGCCGGCTTTGTTCATCTTTCACAAGTTGGGGCTCCCTGCTCAGACCTAACCCCTCACTGGGGAGACAGGCTCTAAATCCCACACTGAGAGCCACCCCACCTGCCCACTCAGGGGTCGGCTGGAGAGCAGACGCAAGTTTCCCTTTGGGTAGCTTCCCTCTGCTTGCAGAACCACATTGGTGGAATTATGAGGGAGAAATACACTCATATTCACAGAGGTTAAGTGACACACTCTAAGCCAAGGGCCACACTGGACTAGAACAAATGTAACAGATCCTGGCACGAAGTTTCTTGGTACCCAGGGCCCCTGACCAGACCACAAGCCACCAGTCACATCATTCCCACAAGCACTTTGGGGCACCAGAATGCTCAGTTCCAGCTTAAAACTATACACACCACTGACCTGCTGGCTTTTTTCTAGTAAGGCTTAAATGGCCAATATGCCAACATAAAAAAACCTATACTGATAAGCTGTGACTTCTGTTAAAGGGATGTATACAAGCAACAAAGTTTCCTGTCTCCTGAGCCTAACTCAGCAACAAGATGGCCTCTTACCCATGGGGAAGAGATTTCAAGTACTTTCTATTATAGTATATGTTGATGAGCTCATCATGGAATATAAAGAAAAACAGAAGCAAAAACCATCACCTACAAGGTACTGATATTAATAATTTTAAGTAGATTTTTTTCATCTTTTTCTCCTATAATTTGTGTCTTACACTTTCATGGAAAAAGAAAGTAGTTGAAAGTATAAGAGAATTTTGCCCAAATGATTTTCCTAACTAAGCCAGCCAAAGAGGCTCTACCCTCCCCCACATCCTCTTCGAGTTGAGAGGGGCTGCAGCCCGCAGCCAGGTGGGAGCAGGTCATGGGGCCTCATGGGCTGCAGGAGGATGGAGTCAGGATTGCTAATAAGAGTAACTGGACACACAACCAGCTCCCTCTCCCCCCAAGGGTGGCCATGTCCCCCACGGCCTCCCCTCTGCTGCTCAGCAGCACACTCGAAGGGTCCCCTGGGCCCCCAGTGCCCACAGCACCTGGTGTGGCCTCAGAGCCAACCCTGCCCTTGCCGTGTGCTGGGGGACTCTCCCCAGGCCACGCGTGTTGGATGGGAAGCTCTCACAAATGAGCCGATGTCCTCCCACCTCACAGCAACCCTCAGGGACTTACCTTGTCACAGAGAGGAAACGTAACCCTTCCAGCTACCCCTGAAGTGCCCCAACTGTCACGGCCTCCACCACACCGCTCCAAAAGCAAGCTCTGCGTGAAAAATAAAATTTCAGTCTTCACTAGGAAATGGGTTGGAATTCTTCGAGAGGCGAACGGTGTGGACATGACGAGCAGTACCTGAAAGGGAAACCACAGGACAGACAGTGAAGGCAGGCCGGCCTCCCCGAGGGCAGAGGAGGACAGACACACACAGATGCCTTTGCTATCTAGCTGGGAATCATCTGCTTTTCATGTGGACTCAGTGGTAGTGTAGGGCGTGGGGGAACAGGCTCGTTATATACTACCCCTGGGAGACTGGTAAAAAAAGAAATTTGGGGATTGTGTTAAGAGTAGAAGCGGGAAACTATTTAATAATCTCTGACCCAGCCATTCCACGAGTGACCCTAAGGATATGATTGGAAGCCACAAGGAGAGTTTTGCCCTCAGAAGTGATAATAGCGAAGGCTGGGACAGCGTCCAGCAAATGTGGTGTCTTCATCCACACCATCCTCTGTGCCATTTATGAGAGGCTGGATGAGGAGGTTTGCATACAGAGAAAAGAGCTAGTTACGGAACAGCCTGAAAAAGATAATCTCGTTTTTGCATAAAAATGTATCCGTGGAAACACACAGAGAGGGGTCTGGCAAGGAGTCAGCACAGGTCTCTCAGCGCAGGGTGGTGGTGCTAGGCTAGGATGGTACACAGCTAAAAGAGTAGGGGGACACATCCAGGTCTCTGGCCTGACTCTGCCTCTGTGGGGACGGGGACAGCTGCTCGGGGACCCTCATCTGTGCAGTGGGGATGATGCTGCTTCTTAGGGGCCAGGAGGGGATTCGAAGAGATGGTGTTGATAAAGCTCTTACCTGGTACAAACACAAAGGGACAGATGTGTGCATGTTTAAGTCTACAATTACCAGTTTCTGACAATGAACATGATGAAAAAGTCACTTCCAAAAATGTAAATACAGAATTTTAATTAATGATACGTATGCTAAGGATTTAAAAGGGAAACTGTAAAGGCCACAATTTACTTTATGATATATCAGAACATAAGAGGGTTGATGGTGGGTATAAGGGCCATTACAAAAGTTTTGAGATATATAAAAATCAATAAACATAAAATCCGCACAGATGGAAACAAATGAAGCCCTCCCAGGGACGCGAACGAGCCGGACAACTTGAACTTGCACTGGTGAGCCAGAGAGGACGCCGGGAACTGTGTTTCTTGGAAGTCAAATAAGGGACCATTACATGGTCTGTCTCAAAACTTTAGTAGTGATCCATGTACAGATGTTCACAGCAAAATTATTTCAACTCTACTATGTTGTAAAATATTTATAATATAATGTTGGTAAAAAGGAATATCATTTTAAACCAAATTTTTTATTTATGCAAGTATGCTCATGTTAACAAATCATGCAATAAACACATATAAAGAAAAAATTAAGGGTCTCCTCCAACCTGACCCTCACCAATGAGTCCCACCCTGCTCAAAAACATCGTTTCTGTATCTAGCCACATTTTCTGCTCATAAATTTCAAGGAAACTTAGTGTTCTACAGGATCACACTACTCATATTACTTGGCAGCATGTGTTTTTTCACCCTTAGAAAAGTAATTTTCTTTAAAAACTAAAGAACAAGGCCTGCTTCTTACTAATGAACCTGTAACATACAAATAAATTTTCTTTATAAAATTGCATTAGGTTTAAGAAAATGGCTTCTTCCCATATTTAATTTTTACTATTATTTAAAATTTTAGGAAGCTTCATAGCAACAGAATATTTTGGTTTTATAATGTTTGGTTTATTTTTACATTGAAATACAACACAGTTGAGCACCAGTGCATCCCACTGCCAGCAAGCTTTATTTCCTGCTCCTCTTGGGGACCTGAGAACACTTGCCTCAGCCCAACTTTGGTGACACTATTGCCACCACTACAGGTGAGGTCACTTTCTGGAGCCACCACTACAGGCCAAGGCAAAGAAAAATTTACCTGAAATTCAGGAGCCCTTCAATACGCATCATCGCAGTTCCTGTCACTCACACACTGACACTTTCTCACACACACACAGACACACACACCAAGTGGGTACAAAATGGCAAAAGCGTGTCAGTGTAATCTGAGAGATGGGTGAGCCTGCCCCACAGAAGCAGGATGGACCCTGCCCAGAACGTCCAGAAATTTTATTAATGCTCTGAAAACGTCCTCTCCACCATTTCCTCTGGTTTCTACTTACAAAACTCCTATTTTTTTAGGACACTGGGCTTCCTAGATTGAGCCTCTAATTGTTTGAGCTTTTCACCCTCACTGTCCATTTCTTTACTAATTATGTCTTCTTCCTGGGCGCTCTCCTTCACTTAATCTTCCAAACCATGAAGGTCTTTAATTTCAATGATAATTTTTAATTCGTAAGTGCTCTTTGCCCTGAACAGGCTTCTATTACTCTGCGCCTTATATTAATTTATTTAACTAGATTTAATTTTTAGTTTTTTTCTTTCATTCTTTGCATTGCCTCTGTTACTTCTAATTTTTTTGTTTGCTTTTGTTTTTGGCAGGGGAGCGCTTTGTATCTGTACCTTTCATGTTGAAGATTTTCCTTAAATATCTGATCCTTTTCTCCTTGTAAAGAACAAGGCATTAAAACTCTGATTAGAAGCCCTTTGATAATCTGTAAGTATATACTGTAATCCATTTTATGCTGCTATCACAGAATACCAAGGTGAGAAACTTACAAAGAACAGAGGTCTGAGGTCTCACAGAATCAGGGGCTGGGAAGTCCCAGGTCAGGGCTCAAGCACCTAGTGGGAGTCTTCTTACCACCTCCTCACAGGGTGAAAGAGGAAAGGGCACAGGGGCACCAACTGCCCCTCCAGGCCCTTGATCGCTAATCACTAATCCCTTTCACATAAGAGGAGCCTGCATGGCCCGATCCCCTCTCAAAGGCCTGCGCACAAGGACAGCACCCGTATGCAGGAGGGCCACACTCAAAGCACAGCAGCAGGGCTGGAAACTTGAGACTCTCCGGGCAGAGGTCGTGGGGGAGCCAGCTCTTTCTGGTGTGGGTCTGTCTAGGTCTGCTCAGGTTCTGAATCTCCTCCTGGGGGAGGAGGCTGGCTGCTGGGATGCTCACCTTGGACAACCGAAGGCCTGCCCGGTGGACACGGAGAGTTTCTCAGACCGGCACTAAATCACGGCCTTTCTTTGCATTTGTATGTGCAACTCCAGAACTATTTCTGCAATGTCTCCAAGAAATGTGTCTCTCCACTCTCACAGGGTACAGGGGGGTGCTTGTCATCAGCTTCCCAGAATGAAGGCGGGTGGGGGCCCGATTGCTTCCTGAGCAAATAGTTCTCTTGTTTCCAACCCCTCCTCCCTGGTCTGTGCTGTGTGGGCTTCCAATTTCTAAGAGTTCCTGGACTTTGGCAGGGTCACCCAGCTTCTCCCTGGTAACCTCTCCCACTCCACACACACACTTTGTTTTGACCAATCTTTGATCCCATCAGTGGTGGGACCTTCTCCTGCCCGCCTGCCATTACCATGTGTTACAGTTTGGAGTTTCTGGGATTCCCTGGCTGGAGCAAAGACCAAGCTGAACAGCTGTGATTCTGCTGCAGGGGTCAAGGCTCTGGTTAGTTTGGTGGTGACTTCTGAGAGGAAAAATGGGCAGAGACATTGTCACTTTTATCTCTCATCTTATAACTGACAAACCACCTTATTAGTAAAGATTCCTGTCTATTTTCTTACCTGAGGATAGAAAATTTATTCTCTTCTAATTGGAAAAATCCTATCACATGTATATTTCTTAACATTCTCAGCATGAATTTTGATTCATGATTTCTTTCTTTCTTTGGATGCCAAATACATGGGAAGCAAGAAAAGCTAAGACAGGAAGCCTCAGCACACACACTGTTTTCCTTTCTCTCCCGGGAAGTTCCTCACCACCTGGGTTTTGTATACAATCTCTGTTAGAGGAGAGAGGGAGAGGCTGAGATAGAACACCAGGCCCACAGTGTTGGGGATTTCGCCATGACAGCTAATATCCGCATGTTTAAGATACAGATTTTAACCCAAAGTTTTCTGGGAACCCTAAGGGCCAAGAAGAAAATAATAAGGAAATAAAATACTTAGGTTTTAGTGAAATAGATGTCAAACTTTACAGAGGAGTTTATTAATTCACAGTATTTTCTCTGTTATGCTGTAAGAATCAAAGCGTACAGCCTTCTGGAAAAGCGTAAACCCGTGTTTGGAATGATGCGTCCCCATGCAGGTTCCTCACCATCTTCCCACTGTGAGGCAGGACCTGTGGGTTCTCAGGCTACTAAGTCAGCCTTGCAGCTGGGGTGCTGGCACTCAGCCAACCCAGACACACCTGCTCCCCTGGCAGTGACAAGGAGCTGGAATCCGAGAGGGAGGGGCTCACCCTGATGGTGCTGGCTGCAGCCGTGGTGTCTGGAGCATGGCAGCTAAGGTCAGCAGGGTCCACTCTGGCAACCTCAGTCCAGCCCCTAATTCTCTGCAGCTGTGGTCACCACGGCCTTCACAGAACCACTGAGCCTGAGCCAGGTCCTCCGGATTTCTGGTAATTCAGCCCTTGACCCACTATATTTTCAATAAATCCCCTTTCTGCTAAGTCATCTAGAAGGAAAACCATGCCTGATATACCCAGGTTTCTGTTTTGATAGTTGGAATGACCATGAGTGTTCAGGCTGCAAATCCTGATTTATGAAATGGCAGCACGTGTGGCAGGTGGCAGGAGCGTCCCACTGTTCCAACACGTAGGAGGTAGGTAGGTAGGTATTTCCTTTGGTATGCACATGTTTTTATTACTTTGGACAATAATAATCATGTAATCATGTGTTTTAAGAGTCCTGCTCCAAGAAAAAGTTGCTACTCTTCTTTAAATCCAACAGATTTCAGGAACCAGACCATACTCATGGTTCTTCTGGCCCTGCTAGAAGCCAGGACAAGCTGAGATGCAGAGAAGCGAGGCAGTTGCCGTCCTCAGCACCCTCCCTGCTTCCCCATTCCCAAGACAGCAGCCTCTGCACCTGTCACCTGCTTTACAGTGCAGCTCAGGACAAAGGGAGAGGGGAACGCATGGGGGGAGGTGACAGCTATGGGGACCATGTTTCAGCACTCTGAATTAAGCAAACCTGTGGAGAGTGCCCATGCTCTTTTTTTTTCAGTAGTAGTATCAAGGTGACCTTAGGCATAATTATTATAAATAAAGCTAAGTTAAGCTGCAGAGAATCAGAGGTAAATTCCCGAGAGAATGTTATTTTCCAGCCAGGCTTCAAATAACAACTCAAAAAGCAGAGAGAGGTGAAGGACATATTTTTTTTTTTTATAATGAGCATCTACTTTACAAGAGATAACCTAAATAAAATGTTAAGAATAAAGTCAATATGATATACAAATGCTTCTCGGGGCTGATGGCAAGGACGATGCCACACTGGTTGCTGAAAAGCAGAGATAAATAGGACTTTAGCCCCACCTGGCCCCTGGTGACAGTCGAGTAGGAGAGCTTGGAAAGTGGAAGAGGGGAGACGAGGAGGTCACGAGCAGGGCCCACGGGCAGGTGCAGCCTGGCTGCAGGGTGTGTGCTTGCAGTGCCTGCTCCTCTGAGCCAAAGTGAGTTCTCGAGCCCAGAAGTTCAAGTTCAGCCTAGGCAACATAGCAATATCCCGCCTCTAAAAGAAAAAAGGAAGGAAATTAAAGGCAGAAAGTGATGAAGCCAAAGAGCTATGGTGGAACGACACTCACTGGTCCTCCAGAGTTTCCATTTTCATTCCCAGACCTGCTTCCTGTGACTCCCACACACCTGGGCTCAGGTGCTCGTCACTACCAGGAGAGGGTGGATCGGCCAAGAGCAGAGAAGCCACAGCCACACGGCATTTTCTTTCTTAATTTAGAGGTTTCATAATAGACATGTCAGAGCTGGACTGGGCTCTGAAAGAGCTGAAAGAGAATGGTATTTTCTCAGCTTCAAAAAATGGACTTTGATCCCAAATGCCGAACAGAGAGAACTGGGAGGCAGGGCTCTACCCACAAGCCTGGGGGGGATGTGTGGGGTGGGGTGGAGCGGGGTGGGGAGGAGCAGAAATCTGAGGGAAGCCTGTGCTGAGGCCGGGAAGGACCCCAGAAAGTGCGGCTGCCACTACCTGCCCTGGGATTGGAAGCCTGGGGTGGGACTCCCAGATAGGTGGGACTCTTTGAGGGGCCTTGTCACTTACACTGGGCAGAGCCTGGGGGCAGCAGAGCAGAACCGTGCTCATGCCCGGAGTGTCTGAGGCACAAAGGGAACAGTCCAGAAAACCCTCCCTTCTGAGGGGCAGGAAGACATGTGAGAATAAAGAACCGCGGGGTAGGAAGGGCCAAAGTGCTGCATCATAGGGAGAGGGGACAGCAGGGCAGACAGCTAGAAGCCAGGGGACAGACAAGTCACTGGTGAGTCCCACAGGGTCCACAGCACAGGCCAGAGCAGAGGGGAGGGAGGAGAGCTGGGAGTGACCATCACTGTGCCAGGAGAACAGGTGGCGAGTACACTGGCCAAAGAAGCCTCCAGAACAGACACAGGGAGACTCCACAGAAGGCGGGCCAGGCGCACCTGCCCACCCAGGCCATGCACCCCTGTGCTCCGTCCATCCCATGCCAGAGCAGGAAGGGACCACATGCGTGGAGTGACACCAGCCTGGTAGGAACTTGAGCCTTCACTGACTCACACATCCAAATTTTGAGGTAGCCCAGAGGACAGAAATGTTGTTCATAGGGCAGAAAATAACATTTAGTGTGAAGAAGTGTTCCCTGATCTGGTCTTTTTATTAAAAATCTCACTTATCCATCAAGATTAATGCTTATTGCGGCTGACAGAACTTCTCCCAGGCCTGAGACTTTAGTTTCAGATTTATTTTCCTTGCTGTATTTTATAAGACATGCAAAATTAAACACTCTACCACGTAATTATTAGTAGTAATACCAGGTTGCATTTTGCATGCTGATTGCTCCCCACTGCCCCCGGGCTCCATGGTAGATGTAATTTTGCACCTCGGAGAATTTTCTATTTGCCAATGGGCTCTTTCGCCAAGATGCAAGCGGGCAGAGATATCAAAGTCTTCATGGCAATAAAAAAAATGGAAGTTTGATTAGAATCATTTTTAGGAAAGGAAAACTAACTCTTTTTAACATAACTTCTCAGGAACTCATAACTTTGCTACTAAGAGGAGGCTCGCAGAAGTGGGGAGCAGTCAAAAAAGGGAACACAGACCCCGGGCTTGAGTGTGAAGAGCCTACGAGGGTGGGGATAGACAATGAAGAGTTTGGCCAGGAGCTACAGGGGCACCACTAGGTGCTGGTTTGTAGAATTCCCACAAGAAGCAGCAGCCAGAGTGTAGGGTGAGTGGGAGAGCTGGGGAAGTCGGGGAGCAGGGAGTGGGAGAGCCAGACAAGTTGGGGAGCAGGGAGTGGGAGAGCCAGGCAAGTCAGATGCATGGTGTGTGCCCAGGAGGGAGCCACAGGGGCGACATCCACTGAGCTACAGAGAAAGCAGGTCAGCCCGGAACAAGAACACAGGTCTTGGACCAGCAGCCAGGCTGTGACCATGAACTAGAGGAGGTGCAAGAGAGTGAAACGCAAGAAAAAGAGCCGCCCCTCTGTAACTGTCCTACTGAGCCTTCATCAACTCCTGGGGCCGAAAGCCTCCCAGGACAGGACACAGCTGCCTCCAGAGCCGGGTGAAGGAATCTCCAGGACGAGCGTCACCTGTTAGCAGCACATGCAGCCTCAGTTTTCTGTGGCCAGCTGTTTTCCAGTGTACGGGGGATATCAAAGGTGTGGCTGAGCTCTCCAACAGTGAACAAGACGCAAAAAGACAAAAAATACAGAGGAGACAGCCATGAACTGTATTTCTGTTCTAGCAGTAACCCTTCTTGGGAGATCATTAATATTTCAAGAAATCCAATTAATAAGAACCATCTCTGTGTAAAATTATGAATTCCTCAGACAAGCCGCCAGGCTAAATACAGAAAAACCCACCAGTGTCTTATAAGTCACACTCTCCTGTTACCTCGGAAAGGAGTTGATGTTCATTTCAGCCCTTAAGCCAGTGGCTCGCCCTCCTGATGAGATATTGGAATTCTGTGGGAAAATTCCAACTGAAAATCGGATTAGTCTGGGGGGAAAGCGGGTGACTATGAGGATTCAGAAGGACTGTGAGACAGTAGAGACTCAGCAAGGAAAACACAAATCCACATATGACAGTACATTCTCTTTTCTTTTTTACAGTTTTTGGCTGGGGCTGGGTTTGAACTCATCACCTCCGGTATATGGGGCCGGCGCCCTACTCCTTGAGCCACAGGCGCTGCCCTACAGTACATTCTTGAGAGGTGGCAAGTGGCTCCCAGGGTTTCATGTGACCTTTGTTTTCACTTCTTGTAAAGGAAGGCATGTGGTGGCTCACACCTGTAATCCCAGCACTCTGGGAGGCTGAGGAGGGAGGATCACGTGAGCTCAGGAGTTTGAGACCTGCCTGAGCAAGAGGGAGACCCTGTCTCTACTAAAAACAGAAAAATTAGTCAGGCGTTGTGCTGGACGCCTGTAGTGTCAGCTACTTGGGAGACTGAGGCAAGAGGATCATTTGTGCCCAAGAGTTTGAGATTGCTGGGAGCTGTAATGCCACAGCACTCTGCAGCCAAAAAAAAAGGCATATGACGACACTTTGGCCAATCTCAATGACATGAACTCACCTCCTGAGGTCACTATGACTCTTTTTCTTGCAAGAAAAAGAAACATGAACCTATGTTGCTTAATTACATTCACTCGATTTGTCCCCTTTGTGCAAACGAGAAGACTGATGCTTGGAGAAAAGAAACAACTACCAAGTAGCAGAGCTGGGATTGGACGCCCTTCTCCTCCCCCACACGGAACTTCCTGGGAGAATGGAAGCAGAAGCTTGGAGAAAAGAAACAACTACCAGCAGAGCTGGGATTGGACGCCTTTCTCCTCCACCACATGGAACTTCTTGGGAGCCACACGTGCAGATCTATCCTGAACTTAGTACCTCGTAAAATTCAAATATGAGTAATACAGTCTACCAATAATGAAGAAAAATTAAGTTATTAGAGAAACATTCCTTACCAGTCACCCTGCCTCATGAAATGCTGAAAATATTTTGTTGAATATTGAAGTGAATGAAAGAGAGGATCCAGCAAGGATCCAAACTTATGGTATTTGGTAAAATTATTAAATGCCCATTGCTAGCCCCAGCAGTGTTGATGAAGAGATTTAAACTTTTTTTTTTCTTTTTTTTTGGTTGCAGCCGTCATTGTTGTTCGGCAGGCTCAGGCTGGATTCGAACTCACGAGCTCAGGTGTACGTGGCTGGCGCCTTAGCCCGTTGAGCCACAGGCGCCGAGTCAAGAGATTTAAACTTTACCAACAAAATTAGCCTGGTGGAAAGATGATTATAATAGTACTCTATGAATCATAAAACTTCTACGTGAGACACCAGAGGGCTACTGAGAGGACAGCCTTGGATGGGAAAGTGCTGGTAAACTCTCCACGAGCACCACTTGAACTAAATCTGACATACAGTGCACAAGGGAGACGATTATATCACTAAAAGCTGAGACATTCAGAGAAGTTCCCAGTCTAATCTAAGGATGGACTATTGCAGGATACAGAAAGGCATGCTATATAATATCGGAAGCTAATGGGGACATATCAATTTTTGCTCAAAAAATGACATCAAGGGCCTGAGATACCTATTAGATATTCAAGTTGAGATGCTGAGAAAGTTATGAATGATTCTGGAGTTAAAGGAAGATGTTTGGGCTGAAGGCGTAAACTTAGAAATAATCATCTCATGGAGAGTATTTATTTACATGACTTAGGCACTGGAAATGAGGACCAGCTTTACAGCCCTACAATCTCTGTGCATTGGGAAGAGGAAGAGGATCCAGAAAAGGAAGGAAGGAATGTGAGGGAGGCAGGACGTGTTTCCAAGGTCAAGTAAGGGAAATGTTTCCAGAATGGACTAACCCAGGATGTTACAGGCTACCAGCATTCACTTGACGTGACTCTTCACTGATCCCCACAAACTAGTTTCTTCCTAAGTATTCCTTAGCTCAGTAAATGGCATTGACATTCACTCAAACAAACAGACAACAAAACTTCAAGTTATTATTAATTCCTCTCTTCCAGTCCCCTAAAAAACACTGTTTACTTAAATTCACAGCACATGACAAATTCGATCACTTCTTATAACCTCCACTCTTCCTATCCTGGCTCAGGCCACCATCATCTCTTCCTCTGACTGCAGTAGCCTCCAGAAAGGCAGTCACGGGACTGTCACCTGCCCCTCCATCACCTGCTCCTCCATGGCTCATATTCATCACAGGGCCACCTGAACGATCCCTGTAAGGCACACAGCAGGGCCATCCCTGCAGAATGGAAGGGCTATTTTGAGCGGAGACGAGGACTCAAACACCTCCTGCTCCTCACAGCTCTTGATGAAAACAAGGACAAGAAGAGAAATGGGCCTATTCTGCTGGTCCACAGGGCCCAAGGTGGGACAGAGGGCAGGGGCCTCTTCATTCTGGTAACAAGGTGCAAAAAACAAAACCAAAAGTTGCATCCTGAAAAGTGAAAGTGAGATAACAAAGTGAAAACTGAGATGGTGATTAAGGTACAGGAGACTGAAGTGTAGACCAGGGTCTGAGGACAATGGAGAGAGGGCTGGGATGGGTGGGCTGGACACGGCCAGGCCCAGAGAGACCCTGTCATGGTCCCGATAAAGGGCCGGCCACAGGCAGCCGTGCTGTTCCAGGGACCATTCTGGTGGGGGAGGGGTCAATCAGATTCTTCTAGAAACTCACGGGGGGATGCTGAGAGCCTGAAATGGTTGTAAGGAAAAGAGAAAGGAGAACCAGGAGTCCTGAAATGCTAGAGAGTCACTGAGCTGACCCCTGAGCTGACAGCTGAGCTCCGCAGCTGCTCTTTCTAAAGACAGGTGGTTTTGCCTTTCCAGGACTTCCCTGAGACTTTTCCGTGTCTGTGATAAGCACATTTCTTTCTTTTTTTTTTTTCTTGTATCGCTTTTATTAGAGAATTCCCAGACTAGTGTAAAAGTGCAGGAAGCAGTTGACAAAGTGGAAGAAGCAAGGGAGGATGACACAGAAATTGCAGAGACTCCAAAAGAAGATGATGTCAGGATAAGCACATTTCTTAAATGGAGCTGGCTTGAGAGAGGAGGTTCCTTCTATTCCTTATAAACAAAGAAGCCATGACCGAGGAGGGTGGCCTGCATGCATTAGAGGTGATGTCCTGAGGCCTCTCATGTTTTCCAGCTCCTAGTATTCACTAACAAGGCAAGTTGGTTAGACGGTTTCCTCTCTTTCCTCTTTTACACCAGAAGAGGCAACCTGGGGTTGCAGAAATCTACTGCTCTGAAACGGTTTGGGGCTGAGCAGCGTAGGGGTGAGACCCTTGGTTGACTCTATGAATCACACCTGCCTTGGATGAAAGCAGCTAATGGGAAAGCCTTCAGGTACACGTCATCCTCCCTCTGAGGAGGAAGGCCCAAAAGAAGCTGCAGGAACTGTTTGCCTGGAGACCTCAACATCTGGAAATCCCTACCAGGGTGAGTCACTTGTACATCACATCGCACAGCCTGTGGCTGAAGGAGACATGGACGCCTTGCTTCAATATTCAAGGCCAAGAACATTCTGAATTTAAGGAGCAGAAAAAAGGACCCAGGAAAATAAGGCCATTCAAAGATATTTAAAAAACAATAAGCATGATGAGTTAAAGCAGGGGTTCTCAAGGAACGATTAGAATACCTTGCCATACAGAAGAATCTTCAAACACTTAACAAAAATAATTTAAATGTCAAGGTACAAATGTCAGGGCTTTGGGCAACTTACCAGGGGAGGGGCCAAGGATGGAACAGCAGGAGCACAGGGTCAGCGTAGGAGCTGAGGAAAGCCCACAGGCTGGCAGAGAAATTAAAGAAGCATCCGATTTTCATTTTCATCTGGCTTTAGTATTGCAAGATGCAAATACTCTCTCCACTGGAGTAGTACAGGAGGCATTTGAGGCTGGAATCTAGTCATTTCACACTGACGTGTCAGGGTTTTGACTTATATAAGCATGAACTTGAACAAGTATACTCACTTCTATTGTTGCTCTAACAAATTGCCAGAAATTTTGTAGCTTAAAAGGGTATCAGTTTACTCTCTTATGTTTCCATAGGCCAGAAGTTCAGTATGTGTCTCATCAACAGAATCAAGCTGCTGGCCGGGCTGACTGCTTTCTGGAGGCTTTGGGGAAGAATCTGTCTCCTGCCTCTTCTACTGTGAGAAGCTGCCAGGATCTCTCGGCTTGCAGCCCCTTCTCCATCTCCAGGGCCAGCAGAATCACATTGCCCCCACCATCCTTCTGTGGTCACCCCTGTTTCTCTGACCTCAGCTGGGAAAGATTCTTTGATTTTAAGGACTCAAAATTGGGTCCACTCACATAATATAAAATAATCTCCCTATCTCTGGGTCTTTAGCCTTCATCATATCTGCACAGATCCTTTTTGCCAGATAAGATTCCAAGGATAAGGGCATGGACATCCTTGTGGGGGGTGGGGCATTATTCTGCCTCTGACAGTGAAAAAGAAAAACAAAACTGGACTTTCTTCAGAATGAGTTAAACACACTCCCGTCTTTAAGACAACCAGATGTCATCAGCTGCCCAAGCCTCCTTCTTCCTGAGGCTTCCCCCTCCCCCTTGTGGTTCATAAATTCCAGCATCCTTCATGCTGTGTGCTTTGATTTACTATGAGAGATCTTTACTAAGTAAAAATTCACTCAGAGTCACCCTTGATACATTTGCTGCTCCTTGACTCAATTTACATACTATAATTTAAGAACTTTCTTGCTGCTCTGTTTATCTGCACAGACAGACAACTAGCCCAGCAGGCTCCCGAGGTGAGCGTGGTCCGTGTGGGCCCTGCAGAGGACTTCTCTGAGCAGCCCAGGGACACTGGCTACTGATGCTGTTCCATTAGCAAGCACACCGTGGGCAAGTGTGCGCTTTATTGACGGAAGACCGCAGACAAGCGGCTATTTTAAGTCAAGCTATCCAAGCACATCAAATGCGATGAGGTTGAAAGAAAGAACTTTCCAAAACAAGTCATTAAAAATTTCTTTCAAAAACTATTTTTGGCATGTTTAAAATAAACTAAAAGCCCTGAATTCAGCATTATATAATTCATCCATTTAGCAGCTCCCCTAAACAAACAAACAAACTCAAAACACACTTGGACCACCTAAATCTATGAAAATAAAAAAAATTTTAACTGAGGAATCCTGCAATAAAGAAGTTAATTTAACTTTGTTTAAAATAAATCGAAATAGTTGTGATTCATCTCTCATATGAAAGTGTGGTAGGGGGATGGGAGAGCGGGGTAGTTTGATGGAGGGAGGGTTAATGGTGGGACCACATCCATGGAGCATGCTGCAAGGGTACAAGTCAAATCTATCAAGTATTGAACACAAATGTCTTAACACTGTAATTAAGTAAATGAGGTGACAGCTGTGTTAATTAGTAGGATGTAAGCACTCCACTTTGTATAAATAATCAATACATTGAATCACACAAAGGCATAAATGTATTCATGATCTATGTATATACGACTTAATAAAAAAACAAAATTAATCAAAAAATAGAATACAGTTTTCTACACACAGACACAGACTTTTACAGAAAATAATTTTGTCCTTCAAATGAGCGTCTACTCTAATGATCTGTTCTCTTCCCAGGGGAGTCTCCTGACCTCCAGGCCCCTCTCAGGGGCGTCCTCTGGCCTCTAGTTCCCTCCCAGGGGAGTCTCCTGACCTCCAGGCCCCTCCCAGGGGCGTCTCCTCACAGATACTGTAGGACATTAGAGCTGGGAGGAAACTCAGAACTACCTGGTTTCTCCATTCAACAGATGGGAAAACTGAGCTACACCCCACTAATAAGGTGAAAAAAAATAAAAGCATGAGGATTACATTGATTTTATAGGTGAAAACAGAAGGTTAGATTCAGCATTAGGACCAAAAGGGAAAGATTCTCACACTCCCAGGCTTCCAGCTAACAGCATTTTCATTCACAGCTTGACCTTGAGAATTGCTTATGGCCATGAGCCAGTGGAGCGGTGGCCAGAGGGATGAAGGGTGTCCCTCGGGTGGGTAGAACTCACGGAGGACAATGGGACAGCACACAGCTTTCTTGATTTTTAATAAATAGGCAAGTTGATAATCTTTCTTCTGAGAATCTTATCTCTGGTGTAAAGCAAGCTCACACCAGCATGTCCCTTTCCGCCAGAGCTCCGAACACGACTGCAAACAGCCTCCTGGCAGCCTCTGCCCGCCCCGGTCTCTTCCTTCCCTCCCCATCCCCACCTGGCATGAAGGCCTGGGAGCCGCGTCTGCCCTGGGCCTCCCCTCTCTGAAATCTCACTCTCGCACATTCTCCTGCCTTAGCTCCTTCAGCTGCACAAAGCCAGGAAAGTGGCAGAGTGCGGAGGGCTCGTTAGACAAAGGGGACACTCCGCCACACGCATGATGGAAGTGTAATTCAGTTTGCATTCCAGGGGCCTCCAAGCACAAGTTTCCCATGGAACCCCCTGTCCCGCTCTCTCCCATGGCCACCGTCCCAGGAAAAGCCTCCAGGGAGATTCTCTCGAGTTCTCCGAGTATCTCTCTACTTCCTGGGTCCTTTTCCATTCAAGAGCTAACGGTCCAGGAGGAAGCGATGGTTGGAGATAGTCATGTGTCCGGCTGCCGCTACCCTGTGACGAGTGCTGGGAGGCAGTGCTGAGAACACAGATCTGATCCCTGGAGTTTGATCCCTGGGACAAACAAATCTCCCAATAAATAGAAATGGTCTAGATTCAAGGTTCCAAGAAAAAAAAAAATTTTTTTTTGAGACAGTCTCACTTGGTTGCCTTCAGTAGAGTGCTGTGGCATCTTAACTATTGGGTTCAAGTGATCCTCTTGCCTCAGCATCCTGAGTAGCTGGGACCATAAGCATCCATCACAACGCCAGGCTATTTTTTAGAGACGAGGTCTCGCTCTGGCTCAGGCTGGTCTTGAACCTGTGAGCTCAGGCAATCCACCCACCTCAGCCCCACAGAATGCTAGGATTACAGGCGTGAGCCACCACGTCTAGCCTGGTTCCAACAAATTTTACCTCCCAGTCTGGATCTGAGGTTCAAACAAGCCTCGCCACTTGGTAGTTTCCTTGGGCTGCACCTTGTTGGGTTCAAATGCCCCCTCTTCCTCCCTCCTCCCCACTCTATCGAGGGGCCAGAGGTGTATTGATGGGAGGACAATTCCCTGTACCAAGGCAGAACCAGAACCACAGCTGGTATTCAATAAACTCTTGATGCACGAAAAAAATAAGAAACAGCTTCCACCCCAGTTTTCTTTCTTTCTTTTTTTCATTTCTTTGAGGAAACTCCAAGAGTCCTTGAGGATAAAAAAGCCAGACAAGATTGGCAAAGCAAAATACAGGTGTACATAAAGAACAGTGCTGGAAAGGGCCTGAGCACTAGAGCTGGGACTGAGGGGGAGGGAATAAGGGGGTGAATAAGCCATGGGGGAAAGAACCAACCAGCCAGCAGACCATACCTAGCAGAGGTGCTTCAGAGAGCCAGATTCCAAGAAAAACATCAAGTTCAAAGCCAGCCAAGCTTTCGTAAAAAAGAAAGTGAGGAAAGTAAGAGCCAAGTGATGGCCCTGGCTCAGGGTCTTTCCCCCCAGCTTTATGAAGGGGGACACGGTATATATTAATGTTCACATGTGATGCATAAAGTGGGATTTATTAGTGGTTTACAGTGTGATGCTTTGGTATAGGCATAAGCTGTGACATGATTAAATAAGCTAGTTAACAGAATCAGCACTTCACATACCTGTTTTTTGGTGGTGAAATCATTTAAAATCTACCGTCTTAGTTAATTTTCAAGTCGCCATGCTATACAATAGATTCCAGAACTTACTCTTCCCTCCTAACGGGAACTTTGTCCCCTTTGACCAACCTCTCCCTGCTCCCTACTCCCTTGTCCCCCTCCGCCCCTGGAAGCCACCTCTGATCTCCACCTGTAGGAACCCCACTGTGTTAGGGTCCACATGTAAGTAAGACAAATAGCATCTGTCTTTCTGTGCCTGGCTGATTTCACTTGGCATAGTGGCTCCAAGTTCATTCACATTGTTGCAGATTACAGACTTTTCTGTAAGGCTGAGTATCATTCCATTATGTGTGTACTTATGGGGATGTGCCATGTTTTAATCCATCCATCCACTGGTGGACCCTTGGTTTGATCCCGTATCGTGGTAGTATGAACATAGTGTTTCAATGAGCACAGACCTGCGGACGTGCAGACCATTCTATTACCAATTTCAACTCCCTTAGCTGTGGACCCAGCAGTGGGATTGCTGGATTCCACAGTGGTTCCATTTTTAGTTTGGAAAACTCCCTTCTTGTTTTCCATAAGGGTTGGACTAGTTTTTCTACACCAACAGTGTGCAAAGATTCCGTTTCTCCACATCTTCACCAGCACTTATCCTTTGCCTTTTTGTTAATAGCCATTCCTACTGTCTGATGAGATATTTCATTGTGTTTTAGTTTGTATTTCCTGGATGATTAGTGATACTGGACATTTTTTCATATACCTGCCAGGAATGTGTCTGTCTTTTTTAGTAAGTGTATTTTCAAGTCCTTTGCCCCATTGTTTGGTTGGGTTGTTTTCTTACTAGTGGGTTGTTGGGGTTCCTTATATATTCTGGATATTAAGCATTTCTCAGATGTATGGTTTGTAAATATTTCCTCCCGGTCCATGGGCTGCCCCTTCACTATTTCCTCCTGTTCCGTGGGTTGCCCCTTCACCTTGTTGACTGTTTCTTTTGCTGTGCTTAAACTTCTTTGTTTGAGGCAATCGCATTTGTCTATTTTGCTTTTGTTGCCTGTGCTTTTGGGGTCACATCCAAAAAAAATGATTGCACAGACCAATACGAAGCAAATTTTTCTCTGTATTTTTTTCTAGTAGTTTTACAGTTTTAGGTCTGGCATTTAAGTTGCATTTAAGTCTTTAATCTACTTTGGGCTGATTTGCATGGATGGTATGAGAGGGGGGTCTACTTTCGTTTGTTCTTCTGCATATGGATGTCCAGTTTATTTAGTAAAGAGACCATCCTTTCCCCATGGCATGCTTTTGGTACCTTTGTTGGACATGAATTGACCATGAACACGTGGATCTATTTCTGGGCCCTCTATTCTGTTCCATTGGTTGTTATGTCTATTTTATGCCAGTATGGTGTTGTTTTGATTACTATGACTTTGTAGTATATTTGGAAGTCAGGTAGTGTTATGACTTCAGCCTTGTTCTTTTTCTCAAGATTGCTTTGGCTAGTAGGGGTCTTCTGTGGTTTCATATGAATTTTAGAATTTTTTTCGATTTCTGTGAATAATGTCATTGGAATTCTGATAGGTATCACACTGAATCTGTAGATCCCTTTGGGTAGTATGAACATTTTGACAATATTAATTCTTCCAGTCCATAAACACAGTTTATCTTTCCATTTATTTGTATCTTTTTTCCCATGCCTTTCACCAGTGTTTTACAATTTTCAGTGTATACTTCTTTTACTTCCTTGGTTAAATGTTTTCCTAAATATTTTCTTTTGGGGGGAAAAGCTGTTTTAAATGGAATTATCTTCTTAATTTGTTTTTCTTATACTTTATTATTAGTGTATATAAATGCAGCTGACTGTTGTATGTTGATTTTCTGTCCTACAACTATACTGAATTCATTTATTCTAACAGTTTTTTAGTGATGGCTCTGGGGCTTCAAGATCACATCATTTGCAAACAGATCATTTTAATTCTTCCTGTCCAATTTGAATGCCTATTATTTTTCTTGCCTAATTGCTTTGGCTAGGGCTTCCAGTAGTGCATTGAATAGACATGGTGAGAGCAGGCATCCTCAGCATAATCCTGGCCTCAGGTGGGTATGAGGTTAATTGTGGGTGTGCTTCATACAGCCTTTGTTATGCTGACCTGCATTCCTTCTATACCTAATTGGTGAGAATTTTTGTCACCAAAGAATGTTGAATTTTGTCAAATGCTTCTCCTGCACCTACTGAGCTGATCATATGACTTTCATTCTCCATTCTGTTAATGTGGTGTATCACATCAACTGACTTGCATACAATGAGCCATCCTTGCATCCCAAGGATAAGTCCTACTTAATCCTGGGTATATGATCCCTTTTTTGTGCTGCTGAATTCTCCTTGAAGTCTTATTTCGTCGAGGACTTTTGCATCTGTGTTCCTCAGGGATGTGAGGCTGTAAGCTTCTTTTTTGGCAGCGTCCTTACCTGGCCTTGGTATCAGGGTAATACTGGCCTGGTATTGTAACGGATACAATGTGGGGGTAGATGGAAACCCTCCTGGGTGAAGGGCTCAAATGCGACCTCACTCTTCCTAGCAAATGTAAACAATGTAACCCAATCATACACACCCTTATGTTAATCTGAAATTTAAAAAAAATAAAAATGCAATGAGCTTGGGAGTATTCCCTTCTCTATAATTTTTGGGTGAGTTTGAGAAGAATTAATATTAATTCTTTTTCAAATATTTGGTGTAATATTCTTCAGCTGTGAAGCCAAGAAATGGGACCTTTTGAAGCTCTGTAGCCAGAGCTGGTACCTGACTTAATGCTTACTAATAGTAAGTTCTGCTAGTATAACTTTTTGTCAAAGGCCTTTTTTCTAGGCCCTTGTAAACTTTGTTGTTCCCCTAGAATCAATGTATTCTTAATCTAATGCATACATCCAACACTTCCCAGGTCCTCAAGCCCAGGTACCCCATTAGGCCTCTTCTTGCTGGCATGGACTTCCCTCCACATGGATAGGACTCCGAAGTCATGAAAAGGAACAGGGGAGGGAAGAAGAGCCAAGAAAAGAGACAGCAAAAGAATAGTCATGAAGGCAGGAGGAGCTGCGCCATGTCCCATCCAGAGTGCCAGGCTATCTTGTTAAGGGGCACAGGTGGTTAACAGCAGGAGCTTTGTGGACAGAGTACCAGGTCTGAGTCCAGCACTGCTGTTTCGGATTATATTAACTCAGGAAAATTACTTAACTTCTCTGGGCCCAGATGAATATTAATACTACTTTCCCTCATAACAGCTGTGAAGACTAAGTAAGTTAATCTATTCTAATACCTGGCAGGTAGCGGCACCCGGTCACTGCTGCCTGATATGAGAATGATGTCACTTGGACTCCTGAGCCTTAGAAGTGACAAATTAATGCCATTATTATCCCCAGGAACAACAAAGGATTAACTCGAGAAAAGAATACAGGAAAGGAGCTTGGTTCACCCTCTTTATTCACAGCACTAACACTGCTGGTCTGGAGGGAAACATTGGACAGACTCTGACACATAGTGGCTGTCAAGAGTGAAAAACAGCCCTGCACTAAATCGGTTTTTATTTGTGTTTTTGAGAAATCAGGACCGTGCTTTAAATTCCTCGGATTATTCACTGGTGAGAATATGATTACAGGAGCATAATGCTCTCCCTGTCCTCAGGGGCAGCAACTCGCTTCCCTCCGTGGAGGAGACAGGGGGCGCACCCCACACCCTGCACCCCGCATCCTGCACCCCACACCCTGTATCCTGCACCCTTCATCCCACACCCTTCATCCCGCACCCTGCACCCATCATCCCGCACCCAACCCCACACTACTGCACCCTGCATCCCGCACCCCGCATCCTGCACCCCACACCCTGCATCCTGCACCCTGCACCCCACACCCTACATCCTGCACCCTTCATCCCGCACCCTGCACCCGTCATCCCACACCCAACCCCACACTACTGCACCCTGCATCCCCCACCACACACCCTTCATCCCATACCCCACACCCTGCATCCCACATCCTGCATCCTGCACCCCACATCCTGCATCCCGCACCCACACCCTCTACCCCGAGCGTGCAGGGGACACTCCGGGCCTTTCGGTTCCTGGTCCTGGCTGGTGAGAATGAAAATAAAACAGGACTTGAAAAGAATTTGGTGAAATGGACGGGTATTTATCAAACAAAATTTGGCTTCAGATTTTCCAAAGCTGACGCCAATGTCAGTAACACGATGGGACCAGGAGAGGGGACCCCGGGAGGACAGCTCCCCGGCAGGGTCCGGGAAAGTGGGGGTCGCGGCTCAGACGGGGGAGGCCGGAGAGAGGGGTAGTGACAGAGAGAAAGAGTCCTGGCAGGACAGGGGGCCACCAGGAGCCTGAGAAAGAGCGTGGCCGAGGGAGAGGACAGGTCGCCAGGATGCAGCCCAGGCTGTGTCCCCGGAGAGTGGGGCCCCCGCCCCGCCCGGCGGGGCGCCGCCGGCGGGGGCCGGGGGCCGGGGGGGGGGGGGCGGGGGGGGGGGGGGGGGGGGGGGGGGGGGGGGGGGGGGGGGGGGGGGGGGGGGGGGGGGCGGGGGGGGCGGGGGGGGGGCGGGGGGGGGGCGGGCGGGGGGCGGCGGGAGGCGGGACGGCGGGACGCAGGTCGGGGAGGGGGCCCCACTCTCCGGGGACACAGCCTGGGCTGCATCCT
>CAUYRH010165145.1:0-10173 GCA_963574655.1 Perodicticus potto | reverse complement strand
AAAAAAAAATGAATGAATGAAGTTCCCCCTTCACTAGGGCGAGGTTATCAGGTCCTTTATAGTCTTTGTCCCTGAGAAGGGATTAAGGTGTGTGCTCCTATCCAAGGTAGAACCACCCAAAAAACAATCACTGGCTGCTTTGTTCATGATCTTATCAGGGACCAGAGGGTGGGTCCCGAAAATGGCAGTCTGCTTGTGCCTGGAAATGGGGGTCTGACTTGAGCTCACCTGGGCCTAGAGAATCGGGGGCTTCCTGTCTAGCCGTGAGTGGCGGAATCCTGTATCAACCCTCCCTCTCCGAACAGAAGCTCTAACTGCTGGTAGGGAAAAGGGAACCTCCATTTGTTAATTACAAGCTAGCATGATTCTCCAGCACCCGGCACACAGCGGGCTCTCAACCATCTCTAACTGAATCCTCAGAGCAACCCAACGAGGTGGTATTAGCCCCATTTGCTCAATGAGAAAGAATTAAGGAAAACCAAAGAAACTGCCCAAAGAAAAACAAGCACAGGATCTACAACAAAAAATCCAACACAGAGCAGACCTAACACACAAACCCACATCAGTAAAATGCCAAAGAACCTGGAAATTTACCTCTATCAGCGCTGTCTAGTCTGATAGAAATTATACGAAAGCCCATATAAGTCATTTTAATTTTCTAGTAGTCACATGACAAAGGTTAAAAGAAACCAGTAAAATTTATTTTAATAACACTTTTTTTTTTTTTTTAGAGACAGAGTCTCACTTTATCGCCCTTGGTAGAGAGCCGTGGCGTCACACAGCTCACAGCAACCTCCAGCTCCTGGGCTTAGGCGATTCTCTTGCCTCAGCCTCCCAAATAGCTGGGACTACAGGTGCCCACCACAACACCCAGCTATTTTTTTGTTGCAGTTTGGTGGGGCCAGGTTTGAACCCACCACCCTTGGTATATGGGACTGGCGCCCTACTCACTGAGCCACAGGCGCCGCCCTAATAACACATTTTTTATAACCAATGTATTCAAAATATTAAGTCATCATATAATCAATAGAAAAAATATTGTGAATTTTTACATTCTTTTTTGAAATCCGTCACATATTTTACACTTACAAACCGTTCAGTTTGGACCAGCCACATTTAGAGCTCAAGAGTCACTTATAGCTAACGGCCACTGTACGGGGACAGTGCGTGCCTCTGCCACACTGACTTCCATAAGCAAAGAGATTATTCCTCAGGGCCCAAGACCAACAGGTATCCTGTACCTCAGAGCTGGTGGTCGGGAGACCCATGTTCCCTGGGTGGGGTGCATGTTAGCTGAAAAGTTCCCTCCTCAGTGACACCTCCCCTGACCCCTATCCCTCTTCCCTCCCACCTGTCACCCTCCTCCCCCATCCTTTTCCCCACGGCACTTACCACCTACTGAATTTGTTCATTTATTTGTTACTATTTTTTACTCATCTTCCTCTCTCCCCACTAATATTTCAGCTTCATGACAGCAGAGCCCTTTTGCTGTCTTTCTTTCCAAAGCTTGGAACGGTCTCTGATACATAAAAGGCATTCCATAAATACTGGTTGCATTGAGGAACTACTATAGCCAAAAGGACACAAATTCTCCCTGCAAATTAGGATATGCATTTATAATAGAACAAGGTCATTCAGATGGACATTAGTTCCCCAGACTCGCCCATGAACATCTACTTAACCTTAATGTATCCAAAACTTAGAAGGAAACAAATGAGCATGTGGCAATGTCAGCAAAAGCTTCCAAAGGCCCAGCGTGTCATAACCGTTTACCTTCCCAGAGCCTCTCACAGCCCCTCCCACGCAGCAGGCCATCAGGATGAATGAATGAATCCCTTCTCAGGAGCAACAGCGATCAACTCCAGAGACAGCAGGGGTTAAATGGTCATTTATGGGCTATCCTGGGAATCTAACCAACAATTCTAACACCACATAAAAGTGCATTGCAAGTGGATAATGGGATCCCTTAATCTAGCTTTAGTCCCCACGTCATGTGTGTATATGACACAAGCCTGCTCCCGTGCGAAGTAACGCAAATTCAACCCAAAGTAGCTTCAACAAAAAAAGGGAAATTTATTGTAAAGATTCTGGGTGCCACAGCTGGATCTCGGAAAGAACTCTAAAAGGAAATGGAATCCCTGCCAGAACTTTCCTCCCTCTCGAGAATCCAAACCTCTGAGTACTGGGGGAGTCATGGCCCCCGTTCCTCTTCGGTGGCTTCCTCTGCCATTGCCTCCGCCCTCCAGGGCCTATCATGAACTATCCCACATTTTCACATTAATGTTTAGACACCCAGCAATGCTTTGGCCTTGCTGCCTCTGTTCCATTTCAAAAATTCCTGGGGAAGGACAGTTCTTGGGCCAGCTTGGCAGATGCTCATCCTGGGACCCAGCCTCACATCCAGCTGGACTAACCACCACCACGTGGGTGACTCAGTGTAAGTTGATTCCCAGAAAAGGCAGACAACCCCGCCGCAATCCATCCCAGCTCCCCTAAGCCCCGCACTTCCCATTCATGACCTTCACACATGAGCCTAACTACCTGTGCAAAGCTTACCTTACCTACTTGGTTGATCCTAACAGTAAAAAAAAAAAGAAGAGAAGGTTTACCTTTCATATCGAGCCATATGATTAAGGAAGGCGGGATATGTTTGTGCTTCTCTTGTCTGCTCTTTCCCCTAACCAGGAGCAGTTTCTGACCCATAGATGCCCCTCAATACTTTTCTGTTAAGCAAACAAAACCATATATATATATTTTTTTTTTTTTTGAGACAGTTTCACTATGTCACTCTCAGTAGAGTACTGTGGCATCACAGATCACAGCAACCTCTAACTCTTGGGCTTAAGCGATTCTCTCGCCTCAGCCCCCCTAGTAGCTGGAACTACAGGTTCCCGCCACAAGACCCGTCATTTTTTCTTATTTATTTATTTTTTTCTATTTCGCAGTTTGGCCGAGGCTGGGTTTGAACCCACCACCTTCGGTATATGGGACTGGCGCTCTACTCCATGAGCCCCATCATTTTTTCTTTCTAGTCGTCATTGTTGTTTAGCAGGCCTGGGCCAGGTTCAAATTCACCTACCTCGGTGTATATGGCTAGTGCCCTAACCACTGAGCCTAGGCGCTGAGACCCATATTTTTTTTTCAGGGGGGGTACAGAGTCTTGCTCTGTTGCCCAGGATGAAGTGCAGTGGCACAGACATAGCTCACTATAACCTCAAACTCCTGGGCTCAATCAATCTTCTCGCCTCTGCCTCTCAAGTGGCTGGTACTACAGGCTTATGCCACCATGCCTAGCCAAGTATTTGGGGTTTTTTGTAGAGAAGGGACCTGGTTGTGGTGCCCAGGCTGGTCTCCGACCCCAGGCCTCAAGCCATTCTCCCACCTTGGCCTCCCAGAGTCCTGGGATTACAGGAGTGAGCTACCATACCTGGCCTGAAGCTATTTTAAGCTGCAATTTTAAGGTGAAGATGTGTAGTCAATGTAATACTCTTTATGAAGAACTTTCTAGACAAACTTATGATAGATTAAATGCACTGACTGCCACACTAGAAAAAATATTTTTTCCTTGGAGCCACAGTGTTTTATCCGGTCAAGACAGGTTAAGACACGCGTGAGCTATATATGCTTCACGAGGCCCCTGGCTCAAAACTAGCGTAAGTTAAACTAAATACAACTCACATAGGAGTTAAGGTGGTACAATTAAAAACTCTACCAATCGGGCAGCGCCTGTGGCTCACTCAGGAGGGGGCAGGCCCCTTATGCCGAGGGTGGCGGGTTCAAACCCAGCCCTGGCCGAACTGCAACAAAAAAATAGCCGGGCATTGTGGCTGGGCCTGTAGTCCCAGCTACTCGGGAAGCTGAAGCAAGAGAATCTCCTAAGCCCAGGAGTTGGAGGTTGCTGTGAGCTGTGACGCCACGGCACTCTACCGAGGGCAATAAAGTAAAACTCTGTCTCTACCAATAAAAAAAACCTCTATCAATCCATGAACTAAAGCCTCCTCTTCCCAGGTAAGTACCCAGAGCAATTCAGTTGGGAACCCAGTATTGCTAATCATAAAAATCCCACGGTACCTTGACCAACACTACTTTGTCCCAATGATTCCTGCACAAACACTAGCGAGGTTCCCCACAGGAAGCCATGCCACAGGCGGCCACTGAGCACCAGACATTCTATCAGGAAAAGTGATAGGGCTCAGAAAAACAAATCTGCAAAGTGAACCCGTAGGTAACCAAAGCAGCATAGGAGCAGCGAGGGCGGAGGACAGCATCGCGAGGACAGCCCGACAGAAGCACAGGAGTCCTGTGACCGCCCAGGAACAAGTCCTTTCACGTAGAAAGTGACCCAGTTTACCCGGCGCGTGAAGTTCTCCTTCACGTTAAGGTCGGACCTTTACACGGCGTCTGTGTTCTCCAGACTCTCAGAGAACATTCGACAGGCTGCACACGTTGCTGATGACATCAAGTAATTAATTCATTTACTCCTCAAACCTAAACTAAAATATCTGTAATTTGGTAGTGAAGTAAATGAGGTATGATACTGGGAAAAAAACTAAAAGAATGTGCCAGAATCTGGTCTCTGAGGTGTGTCCATGTAGGTAAATTCAAATGAAAAACTAAGTAGTAAGTCAGACCTGGATAGACCTTCTAAGGCACTTTCACATGCAATGGATGGTTTATCCAATTACTATTATTATTATTATTATATTTTTATTAATATTCTAAATATGATATTATTGAATGTTATATTTTTATAATATAATTATTATATTATATATAATAATATTATATTATATAATTATCATGATTAATTAACATAAAATTAAATAATGTATTATTTAAATATATTATTATTAATATATTAATTCATTTTTTCACCCTTGGTAGAGTGCTATGGCGTCATAGCTCACAGCAACTTCAAACTCTTCGGCTGGAGAGATCCTCCTGCCTCAGCCTCCCAAGTAGCTGGTACCACAGGTGCCTACCACGATGCCCAGCTAGGATTATTATCATTATTATTATTATTATTATTATTATTATTATTATTGTGTCCATTTTTAAAAGAAGGGAAAGGCTCAGAGGCAGTAAGAACTTTAGCATGAATCGAGTTAGCCAGAAATGACTAAGACAATGCTTTAACTCATCTTTGATACTAAATTCATTGTTCTTTCTACTGCCTCTAAAGGCTCATGATAATCTCGGTAAAAGGGAGTCTTTCTGTTCTTTTTTTTTTTTTTTTTTTTTTTTTAATAAAGAGCAACAAGCTGTCGCCCTGTGTAGAGCGTCGTGGCATCACAGCTCACAGCAACCTCCAACTCCTGGGCTCAAGCGATTCTCCTGCCTCCACCTCCCAAGTAGCTGGGACTGCAGGCGCCCGCCACAACACCTGGCTATTTTTGTGGTTGCAGCCATCACTGTTGTTTGGCGGGCCCCTGGATTCGAACCCACCAGCTCAGGTGTATGTGGCTGGTACCTTAGCTACTTGAGCCATAGGCGCCAAGCCGGGAGTCTTTCTTTAATTTATAATTACCGCAAGTCATGTTTCATTCTGGATGTAATGCCTGTCTGTGTGAATACTGACAAAATCCCTACTTTACTAGTTGTGTTGACAGTGAGTAAGATGTTTCCCTTCTTTAAGTTTTGTTTTCTTTATCCATAGAATGGGTACAGGGTTGGTGGGGTTAAATGAGGGGCAGGCTTTGGGATTCACAAGGAACAAACAAGATTCCTCTGTCCCAAAGGAGCGTACGGTCCATGAGGGAGAAAAAGATACTGTAAGCAAACAACTTCAGTCCAAGTGGTAAGAGAGGAACGCACAGTGCATGGGGACAAATCTGACCTGAGTTTTGAAGTGACATGGATTGGCCAGGACAGAAGGAACAGCATGAGGGAAGGCATGGCGACCAGGGAAAGCATGGGCTGCTCCAGGAACTCCAAGAACGTGGCACGGAGAGTGGGCAAAGAATGTCAAGGAGGGGTCTGGACAGGTGCAGTAGCCAGGTCACACAGAGGCATGAGCCACAGAGGAGTCTGGACTTCATTCTGGAAGGGTTGGGTGGCCGTCAAAGAATTTAAAGAGTGTGAGATGGTAACAGGTTTGAATTCTAGATATGGCAGAAGGAAAGAGGCCATAAGGAGGACGAAACTGGAAAAAGACATAGTGGAGAGGGGAGTTAAGGACCTGGACAAGCGACATGGTGGCAGACAGGAGAAGGGTGGATACAGGGAAGAAAGTTGTAACACGTCTGGGAAGGTCATGTTTATGGCTTAGGTGACTTCGGTAACTGCGATGAAGAACAAATAAGGCGCTTCAGGTTTTAGGGAGCAGGGACTGAGGCCAGTTTCGTGTGCAGTGAACTTGGTGTTGTCTGTGGGGCATCCAACTACAACTACAAGTGTGACGCATAGGATGAGACACGGGGATGGAGATGCGCATTTGGCCACCAGCGCACAGAGGTGACAGTTAACACCTCAGGAATGAATGAACCCATTAAAGACAGCATATGGAAGAGGGGGCTCTGGAAAGAATCCAGGGAAACGGCAAAGCTGAAGGGGAAGGCAGAGAGCCAGCCACAGAGGCGATCCCACAGAAGGGGCCCAGGGACACTCGAGAAGGGTCCAAGAAACCACGGGATGCAGCGTTTCAATGTGCCAACGGCCAACAGCGACTCTACAACAAAGCCATTCAGTTAGCAAAGGAGGCAAAAAAGGGTCTGTCCCATTTTTCAATGCCAAAATCACTAGCACTCCTTCAGAAAGAGAAAAGTGGGGCGGGACCTGTGGCTCAAACGAGTAGGGCGCCGGCCCCATACGCCAAAGATAGCGGGTTCAAACCCAGCCCCAGCTAAAAACTGCAAAAAAAAAAAAAAAAAAAGAAGGAGAAAAGTGGGAGAGAGAGCATTTTTGAGACATGGCGAGGCTACTACCATGTAAGTGTGGTAGAGAAGTAAATAGAAGGTGACAAAGCCCAGCTGTGGGAGCAGGTTTCTTTTTTAAAAGTGCCAACTTGA
This sequence comes from Perodicticus potto, assembly GCA_963574655.1. NCBI lineage: Eukaryota > Metazoa > Chordata > Mammalia > Primates > Lorisidae > Perodicticus > Perodicticus potto. The sequence goes on along the minus strand of CAUYRH010165145.1, from coordinate 3,166 downwards.
GCACAGAGGCAGTGGCTCATAATGGTCCTGGGATGCAAGCCCCCAAATCGGTCATAACCACGGGGCACAGATGGGGGCCAGACTCATTCAGCACCTGCTCCAGGCCACAGCCAAGGGGAGAAAAGGTGAAAGGAAGCTCAGTGGGCAGTGCTGGGAAAGGGATGTAGCAGGACAGTCCCTGGCCACCGGCGCCATCATGTAGGAGACCTGGGAAAAGGGGAAAAAGAGGTCGTGAGTGGACTAGAGGGGGGAATTGGTGGAGGGAGAGTGGGCCAGTCCGGGGCGCTCGGGCCATAGCGCCCTCTTCTGGGCCTCGTCCTCCAGAAAACCAAAATGTCACCGTGGTCCAAAATGGGCTCAGGGAACTAACTCTTCAGCTAGTGTGAGGGAACAGGAATCAACACCAGCAGAAGGGAGGGATGTGGGTCTCTATTCCCTGCCACCTTCCCAAGCCCAACCAACTGCACAGGGTTCGGGAGGCGGGAGGAATCTCCGAGGGCAACAAAACGGCCAGTTCCCTTTCAAAGGTCACGGCCGCACCTGCACAGAGAGCCATTCCTCTGAGCTGTTTGCTTCTCCAGGAATAAGAAATCCTGGGAGTGCTGCAAATGGTCCACAGAGAACCACAGAGGAGGAGACAGGAGCAAAGCAAATTGAACACGGAGGAAAATTAATGTGTCATGAGACTATATTATGAATAAATCCACAATATGAAAAATAAATGGAAAAAAACCACAGAAAACCCTGGATGCCGAAATCTATTCTTTAACCTAGTGTTTTTCAGAAAATTTATCAGAGTCCTACATCTAAAAATCGTCAGTCGAAACTCTTTCTTTTTATTTTTTTCCCCTGCCTTTTCTATCATGCGTGTAGAGTGGCAATCAGCAAAGGAAGGCAAGGGGGCAAGTTCAGTCCACAGCTTGCTCTTGTATGGCCCAGCAGCTTTACATCTTTAAAGGATTAAAACAAACAAAACTAAGAAATAAATAAATAAAACAAAACTAGGCCAGCGCCAGTGGCTAGGGCGTCTGCCACATACACTGGGGCTGGGGAGTTCGAAACGCCCGGGCCTGCCAAACAACGATGACAACTACAACAAAAAAATAGCCAGGCATTGTGGTGGACACCTGTAGCTACTTGGGAGGCTGAGGCCAGAGAATCGCTTAAGCCCAAGAGTTGGAGGTTGCTGTGAGCTGTGACGCCACAGCACTCTACCGAGGGTGACATAGTGAGACTCTGTCTCAAAAAGAAATAAAAATAAAAATAAAACAAACAAAAATAAAGTACAATATTCAAGAGAGATTTGTATGTGGCCTGGGAAGCCTGAATTATTTACTCTCTGGCCCACTGCAGGAAAAGTCTGGCAACCTCTAATCCAGAGGAAGACCCTGATGTGGCCTCAAAACTCCCTGGTAGAGGGGCTTGGAGGCCACACAACTACTTAGCAACACAGCTTGGACGAGAACCCGTTTCTCCTGGCTCTAAGTCCAGGGCACTTTCCCAACCACCACACCAAACACGGATGTGAAATAATTTCCACTTCAAAATAAAAAAAAGGGGGAGATGTCGGGGGTGCTTTTAGGGCTTCCGTAGAATACACATAAATAAACTTTAAAATAAAGATTCTACTAATTTTTTTTAGGACTCCTGGTGGAGTAATATCCAACGGAAGGGAAATATTTAGTGACCTCTCAGACTGTCCCCGTCCCTTCTCACCTGTTATTACTCTTAAGGCACCCCCTGAAATTTAGCCTCCTCTTTGTCACCTAGAAAAGAACGTTTGTGGAGAAGAGACCAAAAGAGGGACTTGTTCACTCCCAAGCACCCATACTCGACGGGACCCAGATCACCCACACATGTCACCAAGCTGTGGAGTCACACAGCAGCGGGCAGACACCTCAATCACTCCCCACCTACAATTAGTACTATGCCCAAAATGGTTTCAGTGTTAATCCAGGCCAAAATATCTCCCTTTGAATACTTAAAGCAGTTTTATATGCAATCTGTTCACCTAACCTTTGATGACTTTATCTGTCATAACCAAAGCTCACCTTGACACTTCCAGGGAGAATCCAAATGATAATAACCCCCACATACAACTTACAGTACTAATCAGACTATTCTCATGTTAGGTCTCTACCCTGAATAAGCATTCAGAAAAATAAAATAATTAATTTTTTTTTATATATATATATATATATTTTTTTTTTTTTTTTTTTTTGAGACAGCCTCAAGCTGTCCCCCTGGGTGGAGTGCTGTGGCATCACAGCTCACAGCAACCTCTAACTCCTGAGCTCCAGTGATTCTCCTGCCTCAGCCTCCCAAGAAGCTGGGACTACAGGTGCCCGCCACAATGCCCAGCTATTTTTTTGGTTGCAGCCGTCGTTGATGTTTGGCGGCCCGGGCTGGATTCAAACCCGCCAGCTCGGGTGTACGTGGCTGGCGCCTTAGCCCCTTGAGCCACAGGTGCCGAGCCAATATTTAGTATCTTTTACTAAGAAAGGGCAGTGATAATTTATTTGTCTTTGTAAATCATAACACATGCCCCTACATCTCATGAGACAGGCTTGTTCTGTCTCCGAGCTGGCTGGAGCTGACCCCAACTGTAACACTATTATTAACAACATCATTAACATCCTAAAAGGCAAGCAGCCAAAATAAGTAGATAAATGTAAATTTTCCCATAAGTATTATTATAGAATGTTAAAATAGATTTTAGAAATCTAGCCCAGTTTTTTCACAGAAATACAAGGACATAATCTTAAATAACAGAACCCAGATATAATGTCTTAATTAACTATTCTTTCTTTCTTTTTTTTTTTTTTTTTGAGACAGAGCCTCAAGCTGTCCCCCTGGGTGGAGTGCCGTGGCATCACAGCTCACAGCAACCTCAACTCCTGAGCTCGAGCGATTCTCCTGCCTCAGCCTCCCAGGTAGCTGGGACTACAGGCGCCCACCACAATGCCCAGCTATTTTTTTGGTTGCAGCCGTCGTTGATGTTTGGCGGCCCGGGCTAAATTCAAACCCACCAGCTCAGGTGTACGTGGCTGGCGCCTTAGCCGCTTGAGCCACAGGTGCCGAGCCAATATTTAGTATCTTTTACTAAGAAAGGGCAGTGATAATTTATTTGTCTTTGTAAATCATAACGCATGCCCCTACATCTCAT
>CAUYRH010165144.1:0-13054 GCA_963574655.1 Perodicticus potto | reverse complement strand
AACACTCTGGACTTTCATAATAACCCTATGAGGTTTAGTCCTGAAAATTCCTCAGCAAGAGCCTTTGGGAAGGTCAAAGTTCAAAGTCCAGATTGTTCTCAGCTGGTGCTCTTGCCAGCCCAGCCTCCTGAGGTCCCCAGGACCCAGGCCACCGCCCTTCCTTTACACTCCTCAGCTCTGTAGTCCCCATCCCCTTTCAACACCCTGAGTTCTTTCTGCGGATGGAATGGTCTGGATAATGTTTTCCATGTTAGGAATGGGGTCCAAGAATGCCAGTGACTCAGGAGACCAGAGCGCCCAGCCAGGGCAGCGGCGTGCTGCTCTCCATGAAGCAGGCAGGGGGCGCCATTTCTCCACGGAGTTTCGGGACGGCCGCGCTCGAAGCTGCGGCTGCCGGAGACCGAGGTTTTTTTGCCTGTCGGTGGCCTTGGGTGTGCCCTGCGGGTTTGGATGCGCTCAAGCGGGTAGCAAGAGGGCTTTCTTTGGTCCCTGGAAAACAATAGACTCCTGCTTTTAGTTAAACCAGTGTTCAGGTCCAGACTTTGCTGCTTTTGAGTTGTGAGACTCAGGACAATTCACTTCTCATGTGGGAACCTCCCATCCAATAAAATAAAAGATCAGGACCCGCAGGGTGGCGGTGAGGATGCAGGGAGGTGAGAGCCTGAGTCAGCAAGCATCATCTGAAATGGGAGCTGGTGACCCTGTCCCAGGTTATTAATTATCACAGTCATCAGCTCAGGGCAGGGGTTTTCAAAGTGTGTTCCCAGGACCCACCCATAGGCCCTGCTCTGTTCTAGCAGAACTTGCTAGAAGTGCAAATTCTCAGCCCCACTCCAGACCTTTTTTTTCTTTTCCCCTTGAGACAGAGTCACTGTGTCATCTTGGTAGAGTGCTGTGGTGTCATAGCTCACAGCAACCTCAAACTCTTGGGCTCAAATAGGCACCCTGCATAAGTCTCAGCCAATCTTAGAAAGGAGGCTTTGCTATTGCTCCTGCTGGTCTGGAACACCTGAGGTCAAGCAATCCACCCAGCTCAGCCTCCCAGAGTGCTAGGATGATAGCCGTGAGCAACCGTGCCCAGCCCCACTCCAGACCTTTTGATTGAGAAAGTCTGGGGGTGAGATCCTCAGTGTTCAGCAAGCTGTCTCCATGGGCTTCTGATGCCTGCTCAGGTCTGCTTACATAAGGAGATTTCCCCTGGAGGGGCTTAGAACACTATACCCCCAGATGTGGCATTTTGGCACACTAAGTATTGTAAGCTGAAGGAAATCAAGAAAATCACTTGTGGCTCAAAGGAGTAGGGCACCGGCCCCATATGCCAGAGGTGGTGGGTTCAAATCTGGCCCTGGCCAAAAACTGCAAAAAAAATAAAACAAAAAAGAAAATCACAGAAGCAAGAAGGTCATCCTATGACATCCTCCCTTTCTTCTTTGAAGTGAGACATGAAATAATTTTCCAACCTGCCTCTCGTAAAAGAAGGTCGAGAATAAGCCCTTCATTCCAGGGAGGCCCAGCCTAATACCCAGAACCAAGAAGAATATGAATACCCAGCCATGCCAAGTTCACCCCAGTTAATGACCATCAGATCATACCCTTTTGTCCTACAGTCACACTTCGGCCTGACTGTCCATAAAGTTACAGTTTTCCCTGTGTCTTGGGTCTTCATTTCTAAAGCCTCCCATGTCATCTAAAACTTAGGTGAAATACATTTGTGATGCTCTTCTCTTGTGAATCTCTTCATTATAGGGGTGTCAGTCAGGGACCTCTCAAAGGGTAAGGAAAAGATAGTACTTTTTCTTCCCTACAGCTCTAACTCATAGTTAGTGATGAGTGGACCTGGAATTGAAAAAAATATTGCCTTCCCACCTGCAGAGCTACAACCCAGGGTATGTGCACACCTGTGTGCATCCCAGTAGAGACCGACAGGCCAAAGGGCCCATTTTAGTTCTTTATGGAGATGAAGCTTTCAGTTTTCTAGAACAGTAGCTCTCAGCCCTGGCTGCACATTAGAACTCAATGCTTGCTCCTCTCTCTGGAGCAATTAATCCAGAATTTCTGGAACCATTTGTGTGTGTGTGTGTTTTAGAGACAGAGTCTTACTTTATCGCCCTCGGTAGAGTGCTGTTGCATCATAGCTCACAGTAACCTCCAACTCCTGGGCTTAGATGATTCTCTCTCTCTCTCTCTCTCTTTTTTTTTTTTTTTGTGATTTTTGGCCAGGGCTGGGTTTGAATCCACAACTTCCAGCATATGGGGCCAGCGCCCTACTCCGTTGAGCCACAGGTACTGCCCTAGACGATTCTCTTGACTCAGCCTCTGGAGTAGTTGGGACTACAGGCACCTGCCACAATGCCCAGCTATTTTTTGTTGCAGTTTGTATGGGGCGGGTTCAAACTCACCATCCTTGGTATATGGGGCTGGTGCCCTACCCACTGAACCACAGGTGCTGCCCCGTTTTTGCTTTTTATTTTATTTTATTTTAGAGAGAGTCTCACCAGGTTGCCCTCGGTAGAGTGCCGTGGCGTTACAGCTCACAAAACCGCAAACTCTTGGGCTTAAGCAATTCTCTTGCCTCAGCCTCCCAAGTAGCTGAGACTATAGGTATCCACCACAACGCCTGACTATTTTATTTGTTGTAGTTGTCATTGTTGTTTAGCAGGCCCAGACCAGATTCAAACCCTCCATCCCCAGTGTATGTGGTCAGCGCCCTAGCCGCTGAGCACAGGCGCCGAGCCTCATTGTGATTTAAAACTCCTCAGATGGCTTGGCACCTGTGGCTAAACGGGCTAAGGCGCCAGCCACGTACACCTGACCTTGCAGGTTCGAATCCAGCCCGGGCCCGCCAAACAACAATGACGGCTGCAACCAAAAAATGGCCGGACATGGTGGCGGGCGCCTGTAGTCCCAGCTACTTGGGAGGCAGAGGTAGGAGACTCGCTTGAGCCCAGGAATTGGAGGTTGCTGTGAGCTGTGATGCCACCGCACTCTATCCAGGGTGACAGCTTGAGGCTCTGTCTCAAATAAATAAATAAATAAATAAAACTCCTCAGGTAATGTTGGTGTCCAGTGAGGGCTGAAAAACCACTAGACTGGACAAGCCTGACTTGCTGTCTTTTGTGAAACCTCCAAAGGACAGGCAGTAGGGAAGGTGCTGGCATCAGAGACCCAAGTGCTATGTGCAGCCCCTGGCACATGCACCTTCACCTCCCTGCAACTGGTTTTCTTATCTATAGAATCAGAATTGCTACACTGGCTTCTCAGTGTCTCCAAGGAGGAAACAAGATAAGCTATAGAAAGCCCCTGGCAAGGCTGAGCCCAGGGAGACTATGATCATGATAACAAGACAAACGTTGCTTAAGCATTTGCGAGTGTCAGACACATTGCAAGCCTCTTTACAGGCAATCTTCTCTCCTAATCGTCACCACGATCCCCTGCTTCATAGCTGAAGACCCTAAGATTTAGGGACATTAAATGTCATTGGGTCTGGACAGCTCCTGGTCAGTTATAGAGCTAGGACTCATTCTTTGGCCCTGGACTAGAAAACTGGGCTGGAACTAGGGATGCCAGCATTTAAGGAGGCCCAGGGCGGCGCCTGTGGCTCATCGAGTAAGGCGCCAGCCCCATATACCGAAGGTGCCGGGTTCAAACCTGGCCTCGGCCGACCTGCAAAACAGAAAAATAGCCGGGCGTTGTGGTGGGCGCCTATAGTCCCAGCTACTCAGGAGGCTGAGGCAAGAAAATCGCCTAAGCCCAGGAGTGGGAGGTTGCTGTGAGCTGTGACGCCACAGCACTCTACCGAGGGCGATAAAGTAAGACGCTGTCTCTACAAAAAAAAAAAGAGGCCCTCAGTCTCCAGGCTGTGTGATGTAGGGTGGCTACCACCTCCTTAAGGGTCACTAGAATAGTTGTCATTCCAAATGAAGGACAGGGGCCAGGCACAGAGAGGCTTGCTAAAAGGTTACATTAGGACCAGTCACGGTGGCTAGAGCCTGTAATCCTAGCACTCTGGGAGGCCAAGGAAGGAGGATCCCTTGAGCTTAAGAGTTCCAGACCAGGCTGAGAAAGAGCAAGACCCCAGCTTTACAAAAAATAGAAAAATTGGCCGGGCACAGTGGCTCACGCCTGTAATCCCAGCAGTTGGGAGGCCAAGGCAGGTGGATTGCTGAACTCACGATTTCAAGACCAGCCTGAGGCAGAGCAAGACCCCATCTCTAAAAAAGTAGCTGAGGCCAGGCCCCTGAGCAAGAGTGAGACCCTGTCTCTAATAAAAATGAAAAAACTGAGGCAAGGGCGGTGCCTGTGGCTCAGTGAGTAGGGCACAGACCTCATTAAACGAAAGTGGCGGGTTCAAACCTGGCCCGCCAAAATGCATCAAAAAAATAGCTGGGCGTTGTGGCGGGCGCCTGTAGTCCCAGCTACTCGGGAGGCTGAGGCAAAGAGAATCCCCTAAGCCCAGGAGCTGGAGGTTGCTGTGAGCTGTGACTCCACAGCACTCTACCGAGAGAGATAAAATAACACTCTGTCTCTACAAAAAAAAAAAAAAAACTCTGAGGCAAGAGGATTACTTGAGCCCAAGAGTTTGAGGTTGCTATGAGCTATGACACCATGGCACTCTACTGAGGGTGATAAAGTGAGACTCTATCTCAAAAAATAAAATAAAGGGTGGCACCTGTGGCTCAAGGAGTAGGGTGCCGGCCCCATATACCAGAGGTGCAGGGTTCAAATCCAGTCCTGGCCAAAAACTACCAAAAAAAAAAACGGCAGCGCCCGTAGCTCAGTGGGTAGGGCGCTGGCCACATACACCCAAGCTGGCGGGTACGAACTCGGCCTGGGCCAGCTAAACAACAATGACAACAGCAACAAAAAATAGCTAGGCACTGTGGCAGGCGCCTGTAGTCCCAGCTACTTGCCAGGCTGAGGCAAGAGAATCGCTTAAGCCCAAGATTTTGAGGTTGCTATGAGCTGTGACTCAATAGCACTCTACAGAGGGTGACATAGTAAGAATCTGTCTCAAAAAAAAAAAAAAATACTGAGGACTTGATGCTTGTGCCTCAACAGGCTAAGGCGCCAGCCACATACACCTGAGCTGGTGGGTTCAAATCCAGCCTGGGCCCGCCAAACAACAATGACGGCTGCAACCAAAAAATGGCCGGGCATTGTGTGGGCGCCTGTAGTCCCAGCTACTTGGGAGGCGGAGGCAAGAGACCCGCTTGAGCCCAGGAATTGGAGGTTGCTCTGAGCTGTGATGCCACAGCACTCCATCCAGGGTGACAGCTTGAGGCTTTGTCTCAAAAAAAAAAAAAAATACTGGGGCTCGGCGCCTATGACTCAAGCGGCTAAGGTGCCAGCTACATACACCTGAACTGGTGGGTTGGAATCCAGCCCAGGCCCACCAAACGACAATGATGGCTGCAACCAAAAAATGCCCGGGCGTTGTGGCAGGCGCCTGTGGTCCCAGCTACTTGGGAGGCAGAGGCAGCAGAAACGCTTGTGCCTGGGAGTTGGGGAGTTAGAGGTTGCTGTGAGCTGTGATGCCACAGCACTTTACCCAGGGTGGACAGCTTAAGGCTCTGTCTCAAAAAAAAAAAAAAAAAAATACTGGGACAATGCCAGGCAAACTGGGGAAGAGTTGTTCTTTGTCTTTCTTTCTTTCTTTCTTTCTTTTTTTCTTTTTTTGTAGAGACAGAGTCTCACTCTATTGCCCTCGGTAGATGTGGAGTCACAGCTCACAGCAACCTCCAGCTCTTGGACTTAGGCGATTCTCTTGCCTCAGCCTCCTGAGTAGCTGGGACTACAGCCGCCTACCACAGCGCCCGGCTAATTTTTGATGCAGTTCGGCCGGGGCCAGGTTTGAACCCGCCACCCTCGGTATATGGGACCGGCGCTCTACTCCCTGAGCCACAGGCGCTGCCCTCTTTCTTTCTTTTTTTTTTTTTTTGAGACAGAGTCTCCCTTTGTTGCCCTCAGTAGTCTTCGCTCAAGGCAACCTCAGACTACTGGGCTAAAGCAATCTTCTTGCCTCAGTCTCCCAAATAGCTGGGACTACAGGCATCCTCCAAAATACATGGCTATTTTTAGAGACGGGGTCTCCCTGTTGTTCAGGCTGGTCAGGAACTTGTGAGTTCAGGCAATCCATCTGCCTTGGCCTCCCAGAGTGCTGGGATTACAGGAGTGAGACAAGCCTTGGAAAGAGTTTTCCACTGAAGTGTACTTCCTATAGTGTAATTCAAACAAATAAAGGCACACATTTTGCATGCACTTTGCCTGTAAACTACTGCATGATTCAGAGCTCAGAGAAATAGCTATTTTGTGCTGCTGGTGGGGAGTGTGGAGCTAGCCAAGGTGGACCGACTGAGAGACACTATGGAATCTCCAGCAGAATATAAGGAAGGTGTTTGTTTTTTTCTTTTTTGAGACAGTGTCTCACTCTGTCTCTTTGGGTAGAGTGCATGGCATCATAGCTCACAGCAACTTTAAACTCTTGGGCTCAAGTGATCCTCTTCCCTCAGCCTCCTGGGTAGTTGGGATTACAGGCACCCACAATAACGCCCGACGCCCAGATTTTTTTCTTTTTGAGACAGCATCTAACTTTGTCACCCTCAGTAGAGTGCAGTGGCATCACAGCTCACAGCAGTCGCAAACTCTTGGGCTCAAGCGATTCACTTGCCTCAGCCTCCCAAGTAGGTAGGGACTACAGGCGCCCACCACAATGCCTGGCTATTTTTAGAGACAGGGTCTCGCCCTGGCTCAGGCTGGTCTTAAACCTGTGAGCTCAGGCAATCAACCCGCTTCGGCCTCCCAAGTGCTGGGATCAGATATTTTTTATTTTTTTATTTTTTTATTTTTTTGAGACAGAGCCTCAAGCTGTTACCCTGGATAGAGTGCCGTGGCATCACAGCTCACAGCATCACAGCTCCAATTCCTGGGCTCAAGCGAGTCTCTTGCCTCCGCCTCCCAAGTAGCTGGAACTACACGTGCCCGCCACAATGCCCGGCCATTTTTTGGTTGCAGCCATCATTGTTGTTTGGCGGGTCCGGGCTGGATTCAAACCCGCCAGCTCAGGTATACGTGGCTGGCACCTTAGCCCGTTGAGCCCTAGGCGCCAAGCCGGGATCAGATATTTTTTATTAATAGACTTGGAGTTACACCCTTACTCAGGCTGATCTCAAACTCCAGAGCTCAAGCAAGCCACCTGTCTCAGCCTCCCAGAGTACTAGGCTTACAGGCATGAGCCACTTCTCCTGGCCAAGGAAAGTGCTTTTAAGGTTAGCTCTACAGGATATATTTGATGCATTATGTGCTTATGTCAGAATCTGACCATATAAGTTTCTTTCCATGTCAGGCCATAGATTCATGAGGATAAAAGCTAAATTGCTCTACAGAAGAGACTCTCGAACTCAGTTTTTGACTGCCCCAAACAATCACCAGAAAGGCCTGTTGTTCAAGCAAAACTATGTTGGCATAGTCAATAGTATTTCAGAAGTGGGACTTACATAGTTTTTTGTTTGTTTGTTTTTTAGAAACAGAGTCTCACTTTGTCACTCTTGGTAGAGTGCCGTGGCGTCACACAGCTCACAGCAACCTCCAGCTCTTAGGCTTAGGTGATTCTCTTGCCTCAGCCTCCTGAGTAGCTGAGACTACAGGTGCCCAGGACAACGCCCGGCTATGTTTTGTTGTGGTTGCAGTTTGACCAGGGCCGGGTTTGAACCCACGACCCTCGGTATATAGGGCCGGCACCCTACTCACTGACCCACAGACGCCACCTGGATACTTATATAGTTTTATGGTCAAACTGGGTGACACAATAAACTGAGGGTCTTGAAGTAAGGTTGTTTTTTGGGACAGAGTCTCATTATGGCACACTCAGTAGAGTGCTGTGGCATCACAGCTGACAGCAACCTTGAACTCTTGGGTTTAAATGATTCTCCTGCCTCAGCCTTCCGATTAGCTGGGACTACAGGCGCCTGCCACAACACACAGCTATTTTTTTGTTGCAGCTGGCCGGGGGCCAGGCTCGAACCTGCCACTCTCAGTATATGGGGCTGGTGCCTACCCACTGAGCCACAGGAGCCGCCCTAGAAGTTTTTTTTCTATTTTATTTTTTATTTATTTATTTTTTTAACATTTTTTTTTAATTATTATTATTTTTTTTTTTTTGTAGAAACAGAGTTTCACTTACTTTATCGCCCTCGGTAGAGTACCATGGCATCACACAGCTCACAGTAACCTCCAACTCCTGGGCTTAGGCGATTCTCTTGCCTCAGCCTCCCGAGTAGCTGGGACTACAGGTGCCCACCACAACGCCCAGCTATTTTTCTGTTTTTGCAGTTCTGCTGAGGCTGGGTTTGAACCCACCACCTTCAGTATATGGGGCTGGCGCCCTACTCAATGAGCCATAGGTGCCGCCCTCTATTTTATTTTTTATTATTATTTTAGAGATGAGTGTCTTGCTATTAGCCCATGCTGGACTCAAACTCCTGGGTTCAAGCTATTGTCCTACCTCAGGCTCTTCAGTAGCTTGATTTTTTATTCTTTTTTTTGAGACAGAGTCTCACTTTGTTGCCCTCAGTAGAGTGCTATGGCATCATAGTTGACAGCAACCTCAAAAACTTGGGCTTAAGCGATTCTCTTGCCTCAGCCTCCCAAGTAGCTACAACTACAGGCGCCCGCAACATCTGGCTATTTTTAGAGACAGGGTCTCATTTTGGCTCAGGACAGTCTCAAACTTGTGAGCAATCCACCCAGGCCTCCCAGAGTGTTTGGATTAAAGCCATGAGTCACCAAGCCCAGCCCCCTTAATTTACTTTTTCAATTGCATATATTTATGGGATACAACATGATGTTTCTATGCATATGTGAGTTTGAGGAAGGAACTTACTGATCTTGAGAAGTAAGCTGTTGTTTGTTTTTTTTTTTTGAGACAGAGCCTCAAGCTGTCACCCTAGACAGAGTGCCGTGGCATCGCAGCTCACAGCAACCTCCAATTCCTGGGCTCAAGCGAGTCTCCTGCCTCTGCCTCCCAAGTAGCTGGGACTACAGGCGCCCGCCACAACGCCCGGCCATTTTTTGATTGCAGCCATTGTTGTTTGGCGGGCCCGGGCTGGATTCGAACCCGCCAGCTCAGGTGTACGTGGCTGGCGCCTTAGCCCATTGAACCACAGGCACCGAGCCAATGGTGCTTTTTAAAAACAAAGAAAGGACAATGCATTTCAAAAGAGATAATTAACCACTTCTACAAACAGGACAGTTATGACTGTTTTTGGTAATAAGAAAATTGTTGCCATAAGAGGTAATATGACTACAGAATATTAGACATTCATACAGATAGCTTTTATGACTACAAGTACAACTATCCAATAACATGCTGAAATGTAATCAAAGTGCAAGCTCTTAGAATAGACATTCATTCAAATGTAGTTTGTGTCGTAGGCTAAAAATATCACAATTAAAAATATCCTTATTGCAAGGCCACTTAATCTTCTAAGTATGTAGGACAATGATCTCGATCAAAGCACCAAGTACCAAGAACAGCAGCAATAACAAACATTTTCAAAGCCTAATAAATTTTAAACTTGAGATGGGGGGTAAGAGACAGATTTAATATTCATTACCAAGATGCCAAATACATAGCTGATAGTCAAATACCAAAAAGATGGATACATCAACAATTTGCCTTTCCTAAGACTGATCGATAGATAATACTCCATTCAGAAATGGCTTTCATTTACAGACAGCACTATGTATTTCATGCTTTATCTACCAAGACCAGCTGCATGATCACCCAAAGTTCTCATGATATGGAAGAGAAAACTGTGAGAACATTACTAACTTACATTAAGAGAGAGAAGCTAAGAGGCTGAATTGGTAGGGTAATACAAAATGCATTTGTGAAAAATTAAAAGAAAAATATGTCAGCAACTGCAGTTGCCTCTTCTTTACATGTTGGTTCATATTCTACTGGGACATAAGACAAGTAATGTCTGATTATCACAGCCCATACACATGCACTATTATTATTAACATCATACATTTGTATTCCATTTGTAATTTATAGCTCTTTCAAATATCTTATTATGTGACATAACAAGATAAACGCAAGTTATCTTTGTTGTTTTTTTTTTTTTGAGACAGAGTCTCACTATGGCACCCTTGGTAAGAGTACTGTAGCATCACAGCTCACAGCAAGAGCCCAGGTCTTAGGCTTACGTGATTCTCTTGCCTCGGCCTTCCTAGTAGCTGGGACTACAGGTGCCCACCACAAGGCCCGGCTATTTTTTTGTTGTGATTGTCATTGTTGTTTGGCAGGCCCGGGCTGGGTTCGAACCTGCCAGCTCCAGTGCATATGGCTGGCGCCCTAGCCACTGAGCTACAGGCACCGAGCCACAAATATCTTTAATTTGCAGTTGATTAGGAAGTACAGAACAATCCGATATGTCTTAAATTTATTTGACTGTGAGATATATTTAAAATTATAATATATCATCACTAAAACAGCAACAAGAGCTCACAGTATCAGGTATGTTTAGGCAAAATCAGAGAACAAAAACTACTTAACTGTAATAAATAATTTAATTTTCTAATTTTATAACAATTATTAACAATAACAAAAATGCTGATTGAGCTCTTAGTAGAGTCAGTCAGTGCTAAATGTTTTACATTCTTTATCTTATTTAATCCTAACAAACCCCTTTGAGGTAGATACTACGTTATCTCAACTTCAGATGAGGAAACTGAAGTTGAGAAGTGACTTTCAAGGTCTCTCAGTGAGGGGTGAGACTTATAAACAAACCCTGCAGTCTGACTTAGAGTCCAAGCTCCTCAAACCATGTAGACATACCATATTTATTTTACGAACTATTAAATGATTATCAAATGCATGATTTAAGCCTCAGCCTGCATACCTATGTATTAATGAGTATTTAGAAGATTAAGCAATGACTCATTATGTGAGCTCATACAATCTCATGGAGCTTTGGAACATAACTTTTTTTTTTAAGGCAAATCCCATTCTGTCTTCCCAAGAAAAGGTGCAGTGATTTCATCATAGCTCACTACAACCTCAGACTCCTCAGTTCAAGAGATCTTCCTGCCTTAGCTCCCTGAGTAACTAGGACTACAGGCGCACACCACCAAGCCCAGCTAATTTTTCTGGTATTAGTAGAGATGTGGTCTCGCTCTTGCTCAGGGTGTCCTTGAACTCCTGAGAGGTCAAGCAATCCATCCGCCTAAGCCTCTCAGAGTGTAAATAGATAAGCAAATATATTACTCTTTTTCTTATACTTTTTTTCCTTATAACTGTTTATGTTGACATAATTGATTTATAGAGAAGAAACAAAAACAGTATAAAGAATTCCAATAATACTCTCACAACAGGATTCTGCAAATGTTACAACATATTTACCCCTTTTGCATTACCCTTCTGTCTCTTTTATACATACACACAAATACAATTTTTCTAAACTGTTTGAGAGTTCGGTGGCACATATTGTACCCCTTTACTTCTAAATATATCAATGCATACTTCCTAAAAACAGAGAGTCTCATATAGCTTATATCAAAATCAGGAAATTAACATTAAAACAATACTATTATTCAGATTTATTGTTATGGCAAACAATAAATTAAAAAAAATAAATCCCAGATTCATGTCTCTTTAGTTTCACTTAGCTGGAATAGCTCAGTACATCTGTAGTTTTCATGACTCTATCCTTTTTCAAAAATACAGACCAGTTATTTTGTAAAATGTCCTTCAAGTTGTGTTTATTTACTATTTCCTCATAAGAAAATTTGGTTTATCTATTTTCAGCAGGATTATCACCAGAATGATGTTATCTTATACCTAATTTTGAAAAGCTCATATTAGAAAACTTATTACATCCACCAACTTTTCAAGAAGCACTTCTTAATGCTTCTCAGAACAATTTGTTATGTGCTGGTATAATCAAATGAATACAGACTGTGAAGTAACATAGAACTGAATTCAGATACCAACTCTGACAGTTACTTATAAACTCCAGGCTTTAGACAAGTTATGAAGTTCACTGTAGCCTCAATTCCTTCATTTGCAAATGAGAGATAAACCTGCCTTTCTAGATTATTGTGACAAGAAAACCAAAAAGCAGGTGGCATATAATTAGTTTCCCTTAATCCAAAAAGCATCTAAAGTTATTGGCAGCGCCTGTAGCTCAATGGGTAGGGCAACAGCTGCATACACGGAGGCTGGTGGGTTTGAACTGGCCCCAGCCAGCTAAACCACAATGACAACTGCAACAAATAGAAGCCCAAGTGCCCATCAATCCACGAATGGATTAATAAATTGTGGTACATGTATACCATGGAATATTATGCAGCCTTAAAGAAAGATGGTGACTTTTCCTCTTTCATATTTACATGGATGGAGCTAGAACACATTCTCCTTAGCAAAGTATCTCAAGAATGGAAGAAAAAATATCCAATGTATACAAATGTATACAGCCCTACTATGAAGCAAATTTATAGCTTTCATGTGAAGGCTACAACCCAATTATAGCACAAGAAGACAGGGAAAGGGGAAAAGGAGGGAAGGGGAGGGGGAGAGTGGGCGGAGAGAGGGTAAAGGGTGGGATCACACTTGAGGTGCATCTTGGAAGGGTCAGGTTAAACCTACTAATTGATGAACACAAATGTTTTCACACGATAAATGAGAAAATCCCATGAAGGTTATGTCGAACAGGTGGATGAAAATATTTCAGATTGTATATGAAGCCCGCACATTGTACCCCATGATTGAACTAATGTACACAGCTATCATTCAATAAAAAATAATAAATAATAAATAAATAAATAAAAATAGCCAACCATTGTGGCAGGCGCCTGTAGTTCCAGTTACTTGGGAGGCTGATGCAAGAGAATGGCTTAAGCCCAGGAGTTTGAGGTTGCTGTGAGCTGTGACTCCACAGCACTCCACCCAGGGCGACAGCTTGAGCTCTGTCTCAAAAAAAAAAGAAAAAAGGCTTCTAAAGTTAACAGTGCTTGAGTGATTTTCCTAGAGTCATAATAAGCAAGTAAGCAACTT
>CAUYRH010165140.1:0-18033 GCA_963574655.1 Perodicticus potto | reverse complement strand
AACATAGCTTTCACCTCATTTACTTAATCACAGTGTTAAGACATTTGTGTTCTATACTTAATAGATTTGATTTGTACCCTTGCAATATGCTTCATAGGTGAGGTCCCACCATTAACCCTCCCTCTATCCAACCACCCCTCTCCCTTCCCATCCCCGGCCCCTTCCCTCCTTCATCCTGGGCTATAGTTGTGACAAAAGCTATCTCTAATACTAAGTTTGAGGAACACGTAGATTATTGATTACATTAATAAAGTAGAAACAAATTCTAAAAGTTTATCAGAGAGAATATTTGGGGGTATTTTTATTTGTTGCAAAGTTTCCTAGAAACAAAAGGTGCTTATTATCAGATTCCTTTGTACCACTTGTCTCTCCTTTCCAGTTTTCTAGCTTTTAATTTCCCTTGGTGTAGAATGCATATAATTGTTTTTCCCTACTCATTTTTCCACACTGATTTTATACTTATAACAGTGTGCCCTAGAGCAACAGGCAGTCTTTTCCCCATTCACTTTAATGATTATCATCTTAAAAAATAACTATTATAAACTGAGGATTTTTTTAAATTAAAGATTTTCAAACCATTTTATATATAATCATTATGGTGTTTTAGAAAGACCAAGTAGCCATTACATGCTTCGTTTTTTTTTTTCCCCATTTAGTTATTTGTGTATATTCACAGGGGACAAGCACAATTCTGCTACACTGATAGATTACATTCACTGTGGTGAGGTCAGGGCCTTCAGCGCATCCGTCATGGAAGCAACATGCGTTGTATTCACCAAGCAGCTTCCCATCATCCACTCAGTCTCCTTCAACCCTCTGAGTCTCCAGTGTCCATTTTTCTACACTCCACTTCCCTCATACACGTTATTTATCTTCCACTTACTACTTTTTTTTTTTTGTACTTGTATAACTGTTATCTACTCTGAGCATAGGCAGAGGAGTGATGTTGTCACAGTAACCCTCTTGCAGCTAACAATGATTGAAGCAGAATAAAATAATAATTAAAATAAACTACAACTATTTAAAGGTACTAGAAAGTGGCATAGAGCAGAGAGAAACTGCAGGAGAATTTAATCTAAAAAAGAAAAACTGTGGCTTATGGTGTTCTGGCTCAAAATGTCTTTTTCCTGCCATAATTATGATGGCAAAACTGTAGCCTTGTCAGGGATCAGAGATCAGGGCTGGAAAAGCAGCTACTTTATGAATCTTACTTTTTTATGATCATGCTTTTTGTGTCCTAAGAAATCTTTGCTCACCCAAAGTCATAAGGATTTTTCTCCTTTTTTTAAAAAGAAATTTTATAGCTCTAGCTTTTATATTTAGGACTATAATGCAGTTAGAGCAGTGGTTCTCAACCTGTGGGTTGCGACCCACAGGAACTGTATTAAAGGGCCACGGCATTAGAGAGGTTGAGAACCACTGAGTTAGAGTTAAGTTTTTGGTATTGTATGAGGTAATGATGGGTGTTAATTTTTTTCCCTTACGGATTGCCAGTGTTCTAGTGCTTTTTGTTGAAAAACCTTTTCTTTTCCCATTAAATTGCCTTAGTATTTTTGATGAAAATTGATAATATATGTTAAATGTTATATGATCATGAACTTGCTACTTGTTATCACTGTATTTTCCAATAGTGTTAAGGCATTTGGTCATGAAATGTGAGAAGACAGGTCTCAAAGCCAGAAAAGCAGCTAGAAAATTACAGCAGATATGCTAAAATCAAGAAAAATCACAGAAAAGTTTGGTTTTATCTTTTTCCAAATCTTTGGCTTATTGACAATTTATACAGTATAGATATCATAGGTGAGAAACCATAGGAACAGAGCAATATATTAGCAACTACGTACCCTGTAGGGACAAGGTGTATAATTGGACTTTAGGCAAGTTAACTGCCTATTAGAATGAAAATTTAATAATCTTCAGAGGAACACAGCAGAATCCAGAGTTGTTATACTGTATTATCCCACCAGACATACAAAGAACGAAGAACATATCAGGAAAAAATTTTAGGTAGCAGGGAAATGATACCAAGTACAACTTAGAGCCATAGGAAAGATAGACTAGCTAACAAAAGCAAAGATCAACTAATTCTCTGTGCAAAAGATGTACTCTTAATAACAAGATACAATTATATTGGCAGTAAAAAGCTGGAAAAATATATACCATACAAACAATAAGCAAAAAAGATTAAAGTAATTATAGACTTTAAGATAAGGAGTAATACTAGAGGTAATGAGGAACATATTATAATGATAATAAAATTCCTAAACAAATGTAGAGACGTATTCATGGATTGGAAGACTTTTTTTATCTTTAGTTTCTATGCAGGCCCCATGAAAATTCCAACATAGAAAAAGCCAGAGCAGTTTTTAAAAGGAAAACCATGGAAGAATTGTTTTACTTGATTTTATGATAAAGTTGTAGTAATCAAGAAATGGTAGTATTGGAGAAAGGATAGACATCTGGATCAATGAAATGAAAAAGAAAGACATAACATATTATCAGTTTTCAACAAAAAACTAAAGAATTTAATGGAGGAAAAATCTTTTCAAGAAATACTACTGAACAATTATATGGAAAAAATCCATCTTTACCTCATACTATATGAAAAAATTAATTCTAAATATATTGTAGTCCCAAATATAAAAGAGCTATAAAACTTTAAGAAGAGAAAAATCTTTGTGACCTTGAGGTAGGCAAAGATTTCTTAGGACATAAAAAGCATGATCATTTAACAGTGTGATTGATGAAGTGGCTACTCTCAAAATGAATATGTTTGCTCTTCAAAAGATACCATTAAGAAAATAATAAGAATTTAGAAAATGGGAGAAAATATTTGTGATACACATACACACAAGGACTGTTTGGAAAGTATTGAGCCATGTAATGTGAAAAATTGTATAATATACAGGATGTCCATAATGTTCATGTGCTATTTAAAACAAACTATTTTAAATTTCTATTTTACTAAAAGTAAAATAGAAAACTATTTTAAATTACTCATGAACTTTATGGACACTATATATGTCTGAGGCAGTGGTTCTCAACCTGTGGATTGTGACCCCTTTGGACTGTATTAAAGGTTCCACAGCATTAGGAAGGTTGAGAACCACTGGTCTAAGGACTTGCAACTACAACATATGAAGGTCTCTTATAAACCAAAATCGTAAGAAATATTAAAATATATGAAAGACTTATCAGTGAAATTGATAAGAAATTGTAGGAAGACAACTTGAGAAAAGTGAGCAAAAGATTTGAACAGACACTTCATAAATGAAAATATGTGACTGGTCAAATAACCATTGGAGGAGAAGCTCAGTATCATTAGGGAAATGCAGGTGTGTAAGGGTCTGCGCTTTATAAAACTTACCCACACTCTACCTCCTTTAGCATATCTAGAAGCTCCTGATCAACCTTTCTGTAATATAGTTTTAAATTAATTTAGTTGATTTTATTTATTTTAAATTATTATGGGTGCCTAGTAGTTCTCTATCTTTATGGGGCACGTGTGGTGTTTTGATACAGGCATAAATATGAATTAATAGAATCAGGTAATTAGAGGTAACCATCACCTCAGGCATTTATCATTTATCAGGAAGATTTTAATTCCACTTTGTTATTTTAAAGTATACCCTAAACTTATTTTTGATTGTACTCACTTTGTTCTGCTATCAAATGTTGTTCATCATATCTGGTTATCTAACTATATTTTTAGCACCCCCATCTTTTCCTCCCTTTCCCTAATACTCTTTCCAGCCTCTGGTCGGCATCATTCTACTCTGTCTCTGTGAAATCAATCATTTTTAATATTTAGCTCTGTCGTATGAATGAGAAGGTGAGAGATTTGTCTTTCTGTGCCTGGTTCCTTTCACTTAACGTAATGTTCTCTGGTTCCATCCATGTTGTTGCAAATGGCAAGATTTTACTTTTTGTCATTAAATACCATGTACATGTGTACCACAATTTTTTTAATTCATCTATCCATTAGTGGACACTTAGGGGGATGCCAGATCTTGGCTATTGTGAATAGTGTTGCAGTAAACGTGGTGCAGATATTTCTTTGATATACATTCCATACATTTACAATGTATATGCAGTGGTGGGATTATGGGGTCACACCATAACTCTATTTTCAGTTTATTTTTTATTTTCAGTTTTTTTTGAGCAGTCTCCATTTTGTTCTCCATTGGGGTTACACTAATGTACATTCCCATCAACAGTGTATGAGGGTTCCCCTTTCTCCACATCTTCGCCAGCATTCGTTATTTTAGCACCCCCACTTTATTTCTCCCTTTCCCTATTACTCCTTCCAGCCTCTGGTAGGCATCATTCTACTCTCATTTCTGTCTTTTGTCTAAAAACCATTTTAACTGAGGTGAGATGATAACACTTTGTAGTTTTGATTCATGTTGCTCTGGTGACTCATGATGTTGAAGATTTTTTCATATACCTGTTGGCCATTTGTATGACTTCTTTAGAGAAATGTCTATTCAGATCATTTGCCCATTTTCAAGTTGGATTATTTGAATTTTTTCTATGGAATTGTTTGACCTCCTTATGTATTCTAGTGATTAGACCCTTGTGATATGCGTAGTTTACAAATATGTTCTCCTGTTTTCTAGGTTGTCTCTTCACTCTGTTGGTTGTTTCCTTTGTTGGGCAAAAGCTTTTTTTTTGTTTTTAAGAGACAGAGTCTCACTTTGTCACCCTCCATAGAGTGCTGTGGTGTCACAGCTCACAGCAGCCTCCAGCTCTTGGGCTTAGGTGATTCTCTTGCCTCAGCCTCCCGAGTGGGCAAAAGCCTTTTTAACTTGCTGTGATCCCATTTGTCCAGCTTTGCTTTGTCTGCCTGTGCTCTGGGGACGGTACTCAATGAGTTGTTTCCCAGACTGTGCGTGTAGTCACGTCGACATCAGCAGTGTCGCTTATCTCACAGTTGCTGGAAGAGTTCTTGAGCTCCGCTCCGCAGCACCTGAAGTTGCTGGATGCTCACCTCCTTCACACACTGCTGACGGGTGCCTTGCATTTCAGTTCCTGTCTCGTGAGGACCTTCCCCTTCGACTCTTTCCTCTCTGGCTTCATCTCTTGTGTGGGGAGTTTCATCCTAGCAGTTTGCCTGAGAATACAGATCAAGCACACGAAACAGATTTCCCAGGCATCTCCTGGGAGCGAGCCTTTGCTGATTTTCTCTTTGTCAGCACCGTCCTGCACCTTGCTGTGAATTTTGTTGGCTAAATCATTTCCATTTACTTAATTGAGGGGTGAGAGACAGGACGAATGTTCACTTTTGATTTTCCTGGGTGAGTTCATGAGATGGCAGCTTTGTTGGACATACGTATTTTCTTCAGATGTGTGCTGACTACCAACTCTTATTTGGTATGCAAGCAGAGAGCCCAGGGAAGTTCCCTTGCTCGGTGGTGGCAAAACAACTTTGTAATGAATGTTTATTAACCTGATCTCTGCCTTCTATTAAGTATAACCTTTTGTCTTCCAAATTAAAGAAACTCTCTATCACTTCTCAAAAAAAAAGAGTCCTTACCCAGACTAATGTCCTAAAGCATTACCCCAATGCTTTCTTTTAGTAATTTCATAGTTTTACGTTCTAGATTTAAATCTTTAATCTATTTTGATTTGATTTTTGTATTCAGTGAGAGACAGGGTCGGGTTTCATCCTTCTGCGTAGGGATACTCAGTTTTCCCAATATTACTTATTGAAGAGAATGTTCTTTCACCATTGTATGTTCTTAGCACCTTTGTTGAAAATGAGTTGACTATAAATGTGTGCATTTATTTCAGGGTTCTCTGTTCTGTTCCTGAGGCCAGTACCATGCTGTTTGGGTTGCTACAAATCTATAGTATAATTTAAAATCAATAATGTAATTTCTCCAATTTTGTTGTTCCTTTTGCTCATGGTAACTTTGGCTATTCTGGGAATTTTGTGGTTCCACATAAATGTTAGTATTATTTTTTCTATTTCTGTGAAGAATTTTACAGTATTTTGATTGGGATTTCATTGAATCTGTAGATTGAATAGCATGACTATTTTAGCAATATTGGTTATTCTAATCCATGAGCATGGAATATCATTCATGTCTTTTGCGTCCTCTTTGTTTTCCTTCATCATGGTTTTATAGTTTTTATTATAGAGATCTTTTTCTTCCTTGATGTTTAATTCTGAGGTATTTTATTTTATTTACAGCCTTTGTAAATGGGATTATTATTTTGGTTTCTTATTGAGATTGTTTACTGTTGGCCTATAGAAATGCTACTGAATTTTTATATATTGATTTTGTATTCTGCAACTGAATACAACTGCATACTGAAATATGTTCATCAGTACTAAGAGTTTTGTGTGGAGTCATTAAGTTTCTCTAGATATAAGTTCATATCATCTGCAAACATGGATAATTTGTCTTCTCCCTTCCCATTTTGGATGTCCTTTCTTTCTTTCTCTTGTCCAATTGCTATAACTAGAACTTCCTTCCAGTACTGTGTTGAATAACAGTGGTGAGAATGGGCATCCTGGACTTGTCCTTGATCTTAGAGGAGAGGCTTTCAGATTTTCCCCATTCTGTAAGGATACAAACTGTGGGTCTGTCATGTATGGCTCTTATTGTGTTAAGTAATTTCCTTCTATACCCAGTTTTTTGAGAGTTGTCTTCATGAAAACATGTTAAGTTTTACCAAATACTTTTTCAGCATCAATTGAAATGGGTTTTTTTGTCCTTTTTTCTGTTGATATGATGTATCACCTTGATTGATTTGCACATGTCGAACCATGCTTGCTTCTGTTTGGTGTTCTATAACCTTGTACTTGAATATTAATACTTTTTTCTAAATTTTGAAAGTTCTGTGTTATTATATTTTGCATAAATTTTCTACCCTAAACTTTCTAATTCCTGTTTATGGCCAATAACTCTTAAGATTTTCCTTTTTAGACTATTTTTTAGATCTTGTAGTTATGTTTTATTTATTTATTTATTTTTCTCTGTATATTTTCGAAGAGCTTGTCTTCAAATTCTCTTATTAGTTTTTTTGCTTGGTCAGTTGTGCTTTTGAGAGACTCTGATGCATTTCTCAGTATGTCAGTTGAATTTTTTACTTTTGGAATTTCTGCTTGTTTTTTTTAATTTAAAATTCTTAGCTTTCTCTCCTAAGTTTCTGAATTCCTTTTTTGCATCATCTTGAAGTTCACTGAGCTTCTTCAGGAAAGGTATTTTGAATTCTCTGTCTGGAAGTTCACATATGTCCATCACTCTGGATTTGGTCACTGGTTCCTTATTTAATTTGGTGATTTCATGTTTTCCTGGATCTTCTTGATGCTTGTGGATATTTATTGATGTCTAGGCATTAAAAAGAGTTTGGTATTTTTTTAATCTTCACAGTCTGGGCTTATTTGAACTCAATCTTCTTGAGAAATCTTTCCTGATATTCAAAGGGAACTGAGTGTTTGATACAAGTCTTGGGCACTGCAGCGGTATCAGCACTGGAGGTGTCCTAAGCCTAGTAATGCTGTGATTATTGCAGACTCCTGTTGGTACCACTAAGGCAGACTTGGGTAAGATACAGGAGAATTCCCTTGATTACCAGGCAAAATCTCACTCTCTTCCCTCGTTCTCTATGCTGGGCTGCTGGAGTTGGGGGACAAGTGATGTGAGGACTCCCGTGACCACCAGTTCTAGGTCACACCTGAAGCCAATCCTGTCTCACCCAAAGCTGCTGGTGACTGTTGCCTAGCTACCTCTGATGTTTATTTCAAGTCCAAGGGCTCTTTAGTCACCAAGTAGTGAATTCTACCAAGACTGGGTTTTTCCCTTCAGGGCAACATATTTCCTTCTGTTCCAGAGTGGGTTCAGAAATGCCATCTAGGAACTAAGCCCTGTACTCAGAGGCTTCAGGAGTGTGCTTCATTCTTTATTTTACTGTGGCTGAGCTGGTACCTCCAACCCCCACCCCACCCCAATATTCTCTGAACTCTTCCTTTTCCTTTCCCCAAGTGGGAGAAGATTCTCCCTGAGCTGTACTGCCTATAGTTGGGGGAGGGGTAACACTGCTGGGGTCTCACTGGGTTATGTGCATGCCAAGTCCACTGACTCCGAGCCAGCACAGCCACTGGAATTACCAAAACATGGCAGTTTTTGTGGTCCAGCTGCCCAGGCTACTGTTTTTCAGCCAGTGGTGGAGCTAGCCATAACTCAGGATTTGGGGGAGGGAACCAGAATTTCCCTCTGGCCAGCCAGGCTGGTCTAAATGCTTCTTCCATGGGCACTGGCAGAATTCTGCCTGTGCTGTTCCTCTGTGTCAGGGCAGCCCTGAGTTCCAGTGCAAAATTCCACAATCGCTGTACTGTCCCTACCCTGGCACACAGATTCTCCATCGACTCAGAGTGCTGGCAGGGCTGAGGGATGGGTATAGGATGGCATAAACAATGCAACAGTGTCTTCTCAGCCCCTTTTCAATGGCATTTTCCTTGGCTTAATGTAAAACCAGATAGTATGTATAATTGCATACCTGATTTTGGTTTATCTGATGGTGTTTGCTTGGGTGGATGGTTGCTGAATTTGGTGTTTGTGTGGAGGGACAATCACTGGAGGGTTCTATTCAGTCCTCTTGCTCAGACCCTCTATGGTATAGTTCTTGATATCTGTTTGGTACTTTTTCCTGCCTTTGCTTTGACTTCTGTATATTTCTTGGTGCAAAGCTTTCAAATGGGAACCTACCATTTCTTTGCCCAGTTTAAGATTTTGTACATTTTGCCTGGAAGAGAATAAACCTCCCTATGAATTATATGGTAAACAAACTGGTACCATCCCTCCCCATTAAAAACCTCCCGCAAAATTTTAGTACTTGACTAAATACCATTCTTCATTGTCAAACTTTACGTGATTGTGCCCCCACTTATGGCTGTCTCCATTTTCTTTTTCCTGGCTTATTATTAAGCTTTTATTAAGGTCTTTCTCTCAATAAGACCTTTTTTCAAATTGTTTAATTTTCTCTCCATCTTTTAATTTTATAACTGTGTTGCCACCCAACCAGATTCATCTTCCCGCTGACCACGAGAAAGCCGATACCCAGAGACAGCAGGGCTTCTAGCAGGAAAGAAGTTTATTCCAAATAGTGCCAAGTGGGGAGATGGGTGAGATTTCTCAAATCTATCTCCCTGAAAATTTGGGAGACAGTTTTTAAAGATAGTTTGACAAACAGGGGATTAGGTAATTGGGTTTGGGCAAAATTATAGGAGTGTGGAAATCATCATCTTGTTTTGCTTTGCCTCGTGTGGTCATGATTCCAGTGGAGTAGTTTATTGGTATGAGCTGTTGGTCTGGATGGCTTAGCCAATTCATACTGGAGCCTGGAACATATGTTAGAAGCTACCTTTGGGTTTTAAAAGGTGATATGATCTACTTAGAAAAGTTAAGAATCTTTACAACTACCAGCTAGAAGTAAACAGGGGACAATGACTGACTATTACCAAGCACACAAGGGGGACGGTGGCTGATTATTATTATTTTTAGTTAAGCTTGTTCCTTCACAGAATTTTGGGGCCTTTACTTTAGTTCTCACTTGTACCCCTTCATCAGTTCCTAGGGCGGTCTCAAATGCATCAGTCTTAAAACTCATGCAAGTGATACCAGTTATTCCATAAATTTAATTTTACAGACAACAATTTTATTAAACAACTGTTAGTAAATTTAATATTTTTTCCCTAATGAGTATTACATTTTGTAAGACAAAAGGTTTTAGACTAGCAGTATTTTGACTGAGCACTGTCTGAATGTTTATTGTGCCTATAATGGAATGGAGGGCTGCTGGTGCATTTACTCCACACACACACTTTTTCAGTACTTTCTGTATGCCACACACCATTTTCAGCATGATGGCAAAAATAACTAGTCTTCATAGAAATTCAGTAATACAGACACTACTATCATGTTTCCTTGCTACTGATGAGGTGACTGAGGCAAGGAGAAGTGAGGAGATTTGCTAAGGTCAGACAGCTAATAAATAACAGAACCTGAAGTGAGAGTTTGGCCCCAATGTCTATCTAAATTGCTAATCTGTGCTGCATTATACAGCAATAACACACATGTTAATTTGCAGCGTTGGTGCTAAAATAGATGAGAATAAGAAGTTCATTTGCATTTTACTCAAAAAAGTAAATGTGTTTCTTGTGTATGTCCCCAATCTGCCAAATTAAACATCTTCGTGGGTTTTTTTTAAAGTTTGGGGCTTTGTGTGATGAGCACTTTTAGTTCCAAGTGAGGTCCTTGCTGAACCAGTTTATCTAATTTTATGGCAGAGCAAAGTGGGCTCCTTGTGTCAAAAGCTAGAACCACCACTGATCTGGAGGTGTTGCCCTTTAACTTGTACACAGCATCTGTTTTTTGGCGAAGAACATTTTTTAAGACTTCATTTCTTCTACTGTCAGCACTAATAGCTAACTTTATTTCAGGGCTCATTTTAAACAGATACATATTATTTTTGACCTTTTGTGGGAGATGCTTGGAAACATTGAAGTGCAGTGGAGAATAACCAAGTTGTGATGAGACACAATTGTTCAGTTGTCTACTGGGGTCCCTTAGTGACTCTCCCCCAAAGTGGCCTCTTTACCCTTTAATCTAAAATCCTGGCTGCATAAAATTTCAGATTTTTTCTATGTCCCTCACAGATGCCAATTAGGAATATTAAAATTAGTGATGCCAATGTCTAGTATACCTCATTTAGGGAACAAATTTTACCTTAAGTTTATTTTTCTTGGTTTAACATCTGATCTCAAAGAGACTGGCTTTTGTTTTCTTTAGCAGTACTTAGCTAGCCCAGGGCTTTAAAGCAGGGATTGACAAGCTTCGTTTGTAAAGGGCCAGATAGTAAATATTTCAGGCTTTGCGGGTGATACAGTCTCTGTTACAGCTACTCAACTCTGCTATTGTAGCCGAAAAGTAGCCCTAGACAATATGTACAAATGAATGGCCATGGCTGTTTTCCAGCAGAACTTCATTTATAAAAATGGGTGGAATGGGTGTGGCTGTTTTTCTAACAGAATTTTGTTTAAAACAGGTAGACGGCTGAATTGTTTGTTGACCCTGCCTCAGAACATAGGTTTTAGCAAATTACTTAGCAGTTGTGATAGCCAGAAGAATAAAAGAATAGGCTGGGCTGACTAACAAGTAACTCTGGGGTCTCAGTAGCTTTCTATGCCAAAGTTTACTTTTTGCTCATGCTTTCTGTCCAGTGGAAGTTGGCAGATTTCTGCTCGTTCTGGACACTCAGGGACCCAAGCTGATGGGACTTCATCTTGACATGTCCTTTTATGCAGCAAAGAAAGAGGAAGATGACAGATCATTAACTGTTCCTTAAAGCTTCCACCTGGGGGTGACGTATTTCATTGGTTGAAACGAGTCCCATGGCTACACCTAACTTCAGATGGAATAGATTTATTTCTATCAAGAACCTAGAAGGGGGCGGCGCCTGTAGCTCAAAGCAATAGGGCTCCGGCTCCATACACCAGAGGTGGTGGATTCAAACTCAGCCCTGGCCAAAAACTGCAAAAAAAAAAAAAAAAAAAAAAAATACCCTAGAAGGGAGATAAATGGAATATTTGTGAAGAGCTCAAGAAATCTTATGTGGAATAGAACAGATAAAATAGAACAGCATAAAAACATATTTAATGCAGAGTTGCTCAGGTTACAGGTGGGATGGGGAGGCTAAAACTCTCTCCTAAAGCACTCTCAGAATTAGACTATAGTTAAAAAACCTCTGCTTTTGAGAAAACCACCACCTACCCAACTGTGAGAACTAGTTCTAGGTTTCAAATATGTGTATTTGAGCTGAATTGATTTCACAGTAAATACCGTCATTTTTGAAGCAGTTCGCTGCCTTTGCTAAACTTGTATAGTAATTCTTACCCTTGGTGTTTCATCTTAAGATACTTGTCTAGGGTGTTATCAGAAGGACTATTCCTGTAAAAATATTAAGATGACTATGTTTTAATACATTTAATTATTACTATGGTAAAACCATTACACTGTTAAAAGAATTATGAAGATAGTGAACTTCAAAATTATTTTTTAATATCTTTGTTAGTATACTTTTTTTTTAAACTTTATTTTATTTGCAGTTTTTGGCCAGGGTTGGGTTTGAACCCACCACCTGCGGCATATGGGGCCAGTGCCCTACTCCTTTGAGCCACAGGCATCGCCCATCTTTGTTAGTATACTTTTTAATGTATGTTTTAGGGGTTGGTGGTGATATGGGTGGGTTTTTGTTTTTGTTTTTGAAACAAGTCTCATGCTGTTAGCCTGGGTAAAGTGCTGTGGTGCCGTGGTAGCTCACATGGTAAGCTCAAACTCCTGGGCTTAAGGGATTCTTTTGCCTCAGCTTCCTGAGTAGCTGTGCCTGCCAAGATTCCAAGCTAATTTTTTCTATTTTGAGTAGAAACGGGATCTCATTCTTGCTCATGCAGGGCTCAAACTCCTGAGCTCAAGTGATCTTCCTACCATGGCCACAGAGTGCTAGGATTACAGGCGTGAGCCACTGTGCCCTGCTTGGGTGCTTTTTTGATGGTGGGGCTTGGCTTCTTTTATTAGCTCTTCTTCCTGCAGAGGTGGGGTGGTTTCCTGGAAGAGCATTTACTGGAATAATGGCCATCTCAAAAGCAAAGTGCCATGTCTTAATAACTGGGAGGTGTGTTGGAATATCTTGAATCTCTGTTTCGGGACCAGCAGGGATAGTGATTCACAAGAGGCACAGAAAATTAGCCAGGCATATCCACTTCCTGAGAAGGGTACTATGAACTTTTGCACTCCCTGAGACAGAGAACTAGGCAACAGAAATGTGGGAGCATGGCTTTGCCCCTTCCTAAGGTGCGCTAACCCTGCTCCATTATGACTGCCCTAGGCACCGGCCAAGATGATTAGCAAATTCTACTTGATTTAGGATGGCAGAACAGCAGGATCTTGAAAATAGCTGGAAGGAGGTGTTTCTGCTGTGGAAGGAGGGATAGTGAAGTATCTCCTCCCAATGAGATTTTGAAGAAACTGTTCACAAAAGGCAAACTTTATTTTTTTCTGGAAAATTTGTAAAATCTGTTTTCATTTCTAAAAAAGATCCTTTCAATTGAAAAACAGTTTTTCTCTATTCTGTGGTATACAACAAGCTTGATATGTTTTTGTCCCATACTTTTTTACCTTGTCTAACTGGATAACTACAAGTGGTAGTAAAAGTATCATTTGTTCTCCTTTTTCAAAGTCCATTTGTCATAAACATTTTTCATAAAGCAATGTTTTTTTACTGTTTTTAAACACTACAAATTTAGACATTTATTTAAGTTAAGCCTGTTTGTTGGCACCTAAGTGTTTTATTATGTTTAAATTTTGTTATATAGCATTTATAAAATTTTTTACCATCTCAGTCAAATTGAGTTGTCCATTTTTATGACTAGACAAAAAGAAACTGTCAAATTTAAGGAGTAGCCAGTAGATGGCAGCATGATGTAGTACTTGAAGTAAAGCCTGGTAAAGGACATGGCTTTGCAGCTGCAATTTGGTGTTATTAAGGGCAAATGGCTTTATATTTCATTTAGAAAACTACATTTTAATCAACAGCTTTTAAGTGAGTTCTGAGCAAGCAATTTCTTCTTTGATTATAACCTGTATTACATTATTTCAGGTATTTTGGTGTTGCTTAAACATCCTCAGGTTAGAAACAACATGTTATGCCTTATATCTCCCCTCTCCGTGTTACTCAGCACAGAATCACTTAACTATTTCATCATCAATGTTTTTGCTTAGAAGTGAATCATAAGTCTTACTGTCTTTGTGCTTTCTGTTCAAGACATTGTCCTGGGGCAGCACCTGTGGCTCAGTGGGTAGAGCGCCAGCCCCATATACCGAGGGTGGCAGGTTCGAAGCCGGCCCGGGCCAGCTAAAACAGCAATGAGAATAGCAACAAAAAATAGCTGGGCATTGTGGTGGGCACCTGAGGCAAGAGAATCACTTAAGCCCAAGAGCTGGAGGTTGCTTATGAGCTGTGGGATGCCACAGGGCTCTACTGAGGGCAACAAAGGGAGACTCTGTCTCAAAAAAAAAAAAAAAAAAAGAAAGACATTGTCTCCCATATGTTCTGTAATGTCTGTATGCATTATACCCATGCACATAGACAGCACACAGATATACCCCAGTGAGCATGATGCATAATACCATTTCACATTAGAAATTTTAATATGGAACCTTCCATGTTCTGTTGCTCCCCTATCTCTTTTCTCTGCTTGCAGGCAAACTTAATAGAAATGCTCTCTGCCTGCTCTTGTCTACGCCTCTCACCAACCCTCGACTCTGTAGTTTGGTTTGTATCCTCATCACTCAACTGAATCTGTGCTTGCTAAGGTTACCAGCGATCTCCATGTTGCTAAATCCAGAGGCTACATTTCAGCCTCGTCTTCCTTGTCCTTAGCAACTTCCATACTTGGTTTATAATGTTGTATATTTTCCTACTTTTTCTTCTTGTCCAACATCAACTGCTTCCTATTCATTACATTTCTCTTCTTCTTCTGCCTGAGCTAAATGTTCCTGTTCCTCAGGTCATGGTCAGTCTCTAACTTCTTTCTTTCATGCCCCACCATCAAACCAGCATCTTCTGTCCATCTCAGGGGCTCCCACCCCAGGGAACACCATAGGCCCTTTGTACCAGGATCACTGCAGTTGTCTTTTTGTTGTTTTTCTTATATCTAGACTTGCCTTCCACCAATCTCTTCTCCACATTTTTCCAGAAAGAGCTTTTATGAAGTGATCTCACTTTGCTTAGAACCCTTCCAAGGGTTTTCACTGGTCTTAAGAATAAAGTCCCAAATCCTTTGCACGGCACTGTATGTTCTGGTTCTGGCCCTACTGACATTTTCCATTCAACCTTGAGCCATTCTTCCTTACTTGGTGTACTCTAGCGAAAATAGCTTTGGGGTTTTGTTTATGTTTTGCTCTATATTTTTTCATTTCCACAAAAGCCCTTGGCTACCTACCTGCAGATATTGGAACATTGTTTTCTCTGCCTGGTACTCCCTTAAAGGGCCAGTTTAAATGCCCTGTAAGAGTAGGTTTCCTTCCCCAAAGATGACCTTAGGTCCTCCTCCAGTAACAAGTTCTTATTTCATGTTGCATTTATTTCAGCACATTTATCACAACTGTAATTAAATACAATTTTATACAATCATGTGTTCCTTCCTAGACCATAAATTTGATGAGCATGCAGACTATTTGAGTCTCTGTTGTATCCTAATTCTTAGCAAAATTCCTGAGACTGGCCAGGCTGGCATAGATGTGAGATGAAACTGCATTTAATAAATGGATCAAAAACATATTATTCTCACTTTTTTTGAGACAAAATCTCACAAGTTGCCCTGGATAGAGTGCTATGGCATTACAGCTCACAGCAACCTCAAACTCTTGGGCTTAAGCGATTCTCTTGCCTCAGCTTCCCAAGTAGCTGGGACTACAGGCGCCCACCACAACGCCCGGCTATTTTTGTTGTTGTTGCAGTTGTCATTGTTGTTTAGCTGGCCCATGCCAGGCTCGAACCTGCCGGTGGTGGATGCATATGGCTGGTGCCCAGCGCTTATTCTCATGTTTTAAAGATTAGCTTTTCATGGTCATAGATTATGTATTAACTTACTAGACCAATAACTTTTGTAAAAATATTCTGAGAAATATTTTCAAAATTATTCATGTTAGAATGAACTTTTTTAGGATACTAGGTGTATTAAGAAATGGCTCTTTTTTGATAAATGATCAATAATTTTTTTATATAGAATAGATATCACATTTTTATTTTATTTTTTGTTATTGCTTATGGACAATCATTAACAATATAAATTAGGTGACTAAAGAAAATTTCAATTTCTGGGCATCAAACAAGTTCATTAGGAAAGATTTTGTTTTTAAAAAGTTGGGATATATGAGAATTATATATATATGTTGTAGCCAGTGTTTCCAGAAATATTCTAAAGTTAAATGGCAAAGGCATTAAGATATTTGCATAAAAGTCTCATTGTTTTTACAGTAATAAAATTTTAGTCCTAATCAACCGGGTAGACAACAGTTATTCCTAAAAATACACCTGAGTTTTTTGTCTAAATTTGAACATCAAGGAAGAGAAGCAATGACTCATCCTTTTTTCTAAAACTAAAACTATCTGTAATTCACGCCTCAGTCTGTGAGCATTTTTTTCCCCCAAATTAACTTCCTTGGATAGCTTTTCTTATTGATTTTAAAATTGTCAGCATAAGAAGTATTGAATACCTCCTTGCTATATGACTCACAATTACACTTTTCTGTGAGTTATGTCATCTCTTCCATTATCTAATCTAGGAAAAGAGAAAAGGGAAAGGGTGAGGAATATCGGTGTGTGGCGAGAGGACAATTATTTGCCAAGAATAGTATAACCGACCCATAGACCAGACTGCCATTTTAAGAACCCTGTTGTGATGATGATTAGACTTCTACATTTCTTTGTTGCATTTCTTTTCTGGCAGAAAATGTGGTGCTTTTAAAGAGAATTGTCCCTTCACTTTCTGTTTTTTATTTAGTGGTATATTTATTTACTTAGAAATTCGTGTAACATGGAGGAAAAGTCTTCCTGGCCCTCTAGTGGAAATTAAAAAAAAAAAAATCTTGTTTCATGCTACATTTTAAGAACTGATAGAAACGTCTTTGAAAGGCTGAGTTAAGTAGAAGAGCCTAGCTCATGTATGCACTGGTTCTGGTAGCTACCACGTTCTTCTTATTTCCTCTGGGAGCTTTTATCAAGACATTGGCTATGCCTGACAAGCCACAGCTAACACAATAGGTGCAGATAAAATCAAGAGAAGGGAAGTCATCTTACATTTATTACTCTTTTCTCAAGAGAAAAATATAGATAAGTAAAAAAAGAAGTTAGTTTGAATTCCTCTTTTACGATTAAGGTTCTTTTGGTTTCCTCTGGCAGAACCCACACTCAAATGAGCTTAAGCAAAAACTGTAAACTAATAGGCTCATGTAGCTGAAGGGTGGAGTAGGGGATGTTTTTAGATAGAATTGGATACAGGAACTCAAAGGGCATTGTCACGTCTCTATTTCTTCCTCTTTGATACTAAGCATAACTTCCCTCTTGGTAGGCTTTTGTCCCGGGTAGGCATTCTTCGTGAATGAAAGAGATTTTCATCCAGGATTATCATGCCCATAGAAGTATCTTCCAACATCCTTATGAATCCTTGAACAAGGAGCCTGATTGGCTTTGCTGGGGTCATTTTTCATTGGTGGATTCATCACTGAGCTTCAGGGGGATGGGGTTACATAGACTGATATTTCTGGATCATGTGGACATGCACACCATTGTGGCAAGGGTCAGTTTCCACAAGGGAAATGCGGTTCCATCACTAAATGATGAGTTGAAAGAGAAGAATAAGACAGAGCCAGGCACTCTTATTAACATTTAGTGTGTGCTTATTGAAAAAGATTCTGAAAATACAGACAACTAAAGAAGAAAAAACCCAGACCTCCAGTCTCACCATCTAGAGAAAATGATACTTAACATCTTAATAAATTACATTTGTGTGTGTGTGTTTATGTAATTAACTTTTCTTTTGTATCCTTTGTCCGGGCCCCTATGGTCCGGTCTCGGTCACCGTAGGAAGGAACCAGGCGTGACACGGATTTGAAGTACAAGCTTGCGGAAGGCGGGCTAACCTTAGTTGCAGCCCCCTCGGTAATGGCTATTTATTAAGGTTATACACAACAGGTGTGGAGAGTTCAAGTAGTTACATATGAGGGCTGCCTGTGTAAGGATTGCCACCATGCTCTCCTCACGTGTTCTTTCCCCACAACCCTCATGAAGAACTACTAAGCATCAATGTTTAACACATGCTTACTAGTGAGTGACCGACCTTATCTCATTCTGGAACACTGAATTACTTGGGGGATTGCCCCCAAGTCAGGAAACGTCTCTAGGCTTGCCAGGAGACTGTCCTGTTCTCAGCGTTTCCTTTTAATGTGATAAGAATCAGTAACT
>CAUYRH010165136.1:0-13318 GCA_963574655.1 Perodicticus potto | reverse complement strand
GTGGAACCCCCATTTCCTATGCCTAGGTCAGTTTCTTGTGAATTTCCTAGACCTCAATTCCATGAATGGACTGTATCCATTCATTGATACACTCATTCACCTTGCCCCCGGCAGAAGGGACTGTATTCATTCGTTTCCTGGTCAAGGAACTCATACACCTATATATACCCTGAGGCTAGAGGCCTAGAGGAGGAGACGGGGAAAGACCGGGAGAGGAACGGAGAGAGCTTCTCTCTCCCCACTTGAATTCTCTCCCTCTACTAGGAGCTTTAGTGTTTTCTGTATTCTTTTCTGTAAATCAATTCTGTCTTACCACTGGGGGGTGGGGGTGGGGGAAATAATGTAATGAAGAATAATAAAATACATGTATTTTAAAAAAAATTGTCTATGGAGCTGAATTTCAGATGTCCAGTGAGCCTATAAGAGCATGAACCAGCATAAGGCTATGCTATTAATTAGATTATTTTTATTCTCTCTAATGGGAAAAAAGTGCAAAAAATATCAGTGACCTCAATTTTTAAAATTCGTTCTTCAAAACATATTTTTCAACATAATTGCATTAAAAAACTGTATTCTGCCCAAATTCCTCTACTCTTGGAAAACTATTGGCAATTAGTGGCCCACCACCTGAAATTCCCCACAGCCATTGTCTACTAGCTGGCTATATACTGTGAGTATGGTCAGAACCCCACTCATGCCTTTGGCCATGACTCCAATCTCAGCCTGTTTTTGGACAGTGAATCGTGCTTGATAAGGGTGTACGTGTGCAGGAGGGAAGCTGAGGGAGACATTAGGGTTAGAGCAGAATCTTGCTTTGTAAGCCCATTTGAAAACATTTAATATATTCCTTTAAATTCATTCCTTGCGCTGGGGAAAAAAGATTTATTCGGAAGAAGCTGCTAAGGTATTAAGAAAATATAAATCTTTTGGCTGATTGTACAGATTTTTAAACGATGCAGGGAGGTAAGCTGAGCTTGGGTTGCCAGGTGAGCTAGGAATCGAGACAGGCTATCAACCCCCACCCTCACTTCCTCCGCACAAGCATCACATTTTTCTAAGCCTCATTTTACCCATCTGTAAAGGAAGTGAGACGCTTCCTCTATTATAGGGTGTAAGAAAGCTTAATAAAATCATGGTCTTAAAGAGCTTCTGACAAAAGCCCTATTCTGATAATGTGGTTTGGGGACTAACATCAATTATCCTGCCTGAAGTCGAGAAGCAATGCCCTTCCCTGGCAGGTGTAGACAGAATGATGCAGTGGGCCTTATTCATCTCTGCATACCTGGACTGACTCCTGTTGAAAGTGGTTTTCGGCAGGCTCGAGCTCTCTGGGGTGTGCAATATCTACCTCCAGGAATGACAAGTGATGGGCTAGTCTCCGTGGCTGCATCTTGCTGTCTCCAAGGGTCTAAATTTCACCTTTCAGGCAAATATCAAATGTACTTGAGAGTAGGCGCCCTCTGAAATGGGTGGAGGAGGTTTTTCCACATGCTTCTCAATAGGCAAACACACCTGGCTCATATGGCCTCTTCTAGTAACTGGGAAGTGAAGTTCACTAATTGGCCCTCCTTATCCACACCATCAAATCCTCCTGGCTTCTATTTTTGATCTTGCTCAAGAAAGTACAAAGTGAAGAAGAAGAGATCTTTCCATGTACCCTTCCTCACCCTAGTGCAAACCCTTCCGAAGCTCATTCTCCACCCATCAGTTCCCACACACAGTGACCAACCTACAAATGTCAACTCACTGACTAAGCAGCTATACCGTGAAGTTAGGACTTCTGATAGGGGCGTGCTCATAGAGAAGACAGGCTATAGATTGGGTCTCAAGGCACTGGAAAGATTTCACTGTTGAAGAAGTGCAAGAGAGAAAGCTAGAGGATGTGAAAAGGACCACACGTACCGTGGGAATAAGGTGGTTTCCACCTGCCGTTCCAGAACAAGTCTTTCACTCATCCATCTGTTTCCTTTTGTGTGTGTGTGTGTGTGATTTTTGGCTGGGGCTGGGTTTGAACCTGCCACCTGTGGCATATGGGGCTGGTGCCCTACTCCTTTGAGCCACAGGCGCCACCCCATCTGTTTACTTTTATTTCCTTCTTTGTTCAAACATTTGCTCTCTCCCTCCAGAGGGTCAGAGCAAGCCACATTCTGCCAAGCCTAGGAGAAGCCTAATGCTTCAGCCAAATCCTTTCCCTATAAAATCCCCCCAAACTTGCATGTTGAGTTGATGGTAGGGCAGGGTGTAAACAAGCAAAAGCACATTTGTTTTGCACTGGACTTAGAAAATCTTAACGTGGAAGATGATTGCAGAGGTGGTCTTTAATTGCGTACTCATGAGTATATGTACAGAATACACACAAAGATTAGGGAAATGATGTTGGAATAGGACCATATATCATGAAATCCACGGTAAGTATTGCAGGTTTTTAAGCCAGTTGTGATGTAGTGGAGGTGGAGACAGGGGTGTAAGGGCTAGAGATTATTGTATGTGCAACATTTGCCAAAGTAAAGAATTCTCCATAGCATACTAGATTTTTTAGGGTGGACATTTCAGACAGGTCTTGGGTTTTAAGGAAGCATTGACCGCTTCTCCTCAGGACTCGTATATTGCTCTGGGCAAGATCATAAACAACTATAAGCCCCTGGGGACACTGAAGTATTCACAGAAGGGAGGCAAATTTTTGGAGCCCTGGTCAGCATGCGATGTCTTGGTATAAAACTTACAGGCAGTGAGACGAGAAGGTCACCTCGCTGTGTAACCCCCTGTTTTAAAAGATTATTTAGAAGCATCCCTAAGGATCTGAGTGTAATTTTATTCAACCTTTATTTAAAAATCCACCTCTATGATGACCAATTTTTACTGGCCCCTTAGGTGATAACTTAAGACAGATTTCACTTTAATAGTTTTATAATAATTTAAGTCTCAAGCTCATTCATCTCATTTTATTTCCCACATCCATAAAAGAAGTCTGGGGTCCTCACCAGGGAAGAAAGAGGAAATTAGGGAACAGGAAGGAAGGGGCAGATTCTCAAGCCTCTCTAATAGGGCTATGGCTCTGCCTAGAGTTTCACTTCTCTGAGGTCCCTGAGCCTCGCTCAGCTAGACAATCCCATGAGCAGATCCTAATTCTATTTAAAGGTTCTGTGACCGTGAAGGAGTCATTAAAACTCCCTGTGAATCAATTTGTTTGGTCCTCCACACAATGGAGGCAAACATGCAACTATACAGTGATTGAAATGAAAATACCTGAGAACTTGCCCAAGGAAGGTAGAAAACTCAAAGCAGAGACCATCATGATGGTTACCCGAGCCAAAGGCCAAGGACTAGCCTGATCTACTCTCCTTCCTTGCCCACCATTTCTTTTTCTTCTGCTTTTTATAAACATAAGAAAGACTTAGTTACTATATCATTCAGTCCCAATGTTTCCCAAAGTACCTAGATTGCAAGGAGGCCAGCTTAGAATTGAAGGCATATGCAAAACCTCTCCAGCCTAGGACTGCTCCATAAACACACTGACTTTAACTGGTGTTTATTCGCAGAGATGAATCTGGGTGTTCTGTAAATGGATGCCAATAAGCTCTGAATTCATCACCAATGTAAGGTCTCTGAGGAATCACATCCCCTATGTGCCCGAAAGTCAAAGGACCAAAAGGAAGATAAAATTAAATCTCTCCTTTAT
This sequence comes from Perodicticus potto, assembly GCA_963574655.1. Classification (NCBI taxonomy): domain Eukaryota; kingdom Metazoa; phylum Chordata; class Mammalia; order Primates; family Lorisidae; genus Perodicticus; species Perodicticus potto. The sequence continues at coordinate 9,639 of CAUYRH010165136.1, read as the reverse complement.
TATGTGATTTTTTCCATTAGCAGTAGAAATAATGCTTCCTTTCATCACTGATCAAGACACAGTCATTGTTCAGGGTTGCACGCAAATGAGTGTCCTTGTAGCATTAATTAGGGAGGGCACATTCTTAGTTGAGAAAAAGGAGACTAAAGCAAAATTCTGAGAATTTTAGAACCCAGAAAGATAGACAGTAAATGTGAGATGCTGATTCTTCAGCCAGTAAATGTAGCTGAAGGCTGAATATTCAAACTCTTTCAACCCTAGCTAAATATAACTCAGAGGTTTGAATTACTATAAATTCATATTACATTTATCCACAGGATGAGGGTCACATACTAAGTGCTTTTCCAAACATAAAAAAAGAACCAGGAGGTGAATTCATTCTCTTTTCAGAAGATTTAGCCAATGATTCTTCAGTTGTAAACAGCAGTGATATTTCTATTAAATTCTTTTTCTCCCTTGGTGGTGTATCTACTTCAAATACGATCTCATTATCTGCAAGGAGGCAGATTCCCTCTGGACCCTTCCAAATTAGGCCATCAGACCCCCTTGTTTATGCCTTGTAAACTCACTCAGACCCGAGCAATGCTATCGCGTCCTTTGGAGAGCAGAAACTCACCAATCCACTCTGCAGAAGATAAAGACAAATGACGCTGGTCTGTCTCTTTGCTAGGTGGTATTTACTGCCTCCCCACAACACGGCTCTTCTGCTGCCCCCTTTGATGGGTGCTAACACAGAGCCGAGGCATTTTGTTCCAAATGCTGCTTAATGTGTCCACAGATAAATCTTCTGCCCTGCTCCGTATCAAAAACATCTTGCAAGTCTAGGTAAATTATATGCCACCGCTCCAGTTTTGTCTACTAATTTTTTAATGTACATGAAATATTCAAGGTGATTTGTGAGGCATGAAATACCTCTTGCGAATCCACCCTGACACCTCCCTCGCTGAGAACACATTTCTGAAGGCTGCCCACGTCCATTAGGGGCTGAAGTTTTCTAACTCGATTAAAGATCCACAGGCTGTACTAATAGAAAGATGGATCCTAAGAGCCCCTGCAGGGCTCTCTACTAGTCTGTGGCTTCTCCCCTTTGCTGCCAGTGGCTTTTGGAGTCCTGGCAACATGTCCTTGTTTCTTCTACTCCACAGCATGTTTACTTAGATAGATGGAGAGAGAAACTGGAGCTGGAATAATTTTTCAGATTCATGGATTCCTAAGACACCCTATTTACTGAGAGTCTTTAATTTACCCCAAGGATTGGGGGTAAAAACAAAAGCATGAAAGCAAAGCTCTTTAAATAGTGCAAAGCTCTAAACAGTAAGAAGTAAGATCAAGTAAAATCATCGTTCTCGGGCATCTGAACCGGACAGATGAAAATGGTCCATGTATTTTAATTGTCTAGTATAATTCAAATAATTGGGTTTTGACTTCCAGATGTATCAATCATGAGTGGCAAGATTTAAGACATTTAAATTAAGCTTTCTGTACCCACAATGGGGAGAAATTAATGCCACTCTCATAGGGTAGTAGTGAGGATTAAAAGAATTAATGTGTATCTGTGCCAAAACACTGCCAGGCCTCAGTCAAGGTTAATCTCATTCCCTCCCTCCAAGTTCATTTCGTAATGGCTCTTTCCAATACCCACCCTACTTTGGAATTGGCATAGCTTCCATAGAGAGAGCTGCTTGGCAAGCCATTTACACACAATTTTCATACCCGATGCAACAGTTCTGCCCTCTGGGTATTAGGAGTCCCACATAACAAAGAAAAAACTGAGGTTACAAAGGTTACAAAGCAGGCAAAGTGTACCCCGTCCCTACATCATAATGCCAAGATTCTAACCCCAGTGATCTAATCCCCCAAATCTGCCTGTGCTCTTTTAAATATGCTTCCCTACTCTGCTTCTGCTTCAGGTCACCTGACCTTCATCCTACAGGAGGACAAAAAAAAAAAAAATTCTCCCAAACATGACATTGTCCTTCTTCATTTTCGACTATATTTTGGGAATACGTCAGGTTGCTCTCGACATCTATCTAATCAATGCTTTCAAAGCTACCCTAGCTCTTCTCTAATTTCATCAGGGTTTTATGAGCTACTTGTTTTCTAACCATTAGAGATTTCTAACATGGTATTGAGATATTACTTGCTCTCATTTTCGTCATGTGCATTTCATTTTCGCTTGCTTTTATTTTTTTCATATCCACCCCTGCATTTTTATGTCTTTGATGGCAGTTTAGGGTTTTACAGTCTTGCGTTACTGGCCCTTTATTCCCTGCTTTACTTATTCATTTATTCTCTTCTATTTTTCATTGAATAGCTCCCCCACTTTTCCAGATGCATTAAGTTATTAACTCCATCCATTTCTTTCCTGTCTCCACCTGCAACAATCTCACTGCACATATTCATGGCTTTTCAACACTGTCTACTAGAAATTTAATATCTGTGGCCTGTGTTTTTCCTTCGTTGCCATATGCTCTTGTTTTGGGTCTAATTATGAGCATAATGAAGTCCTGATTGTGATTTTGCAGGTCTCCCATCAATGTCTTGGGTCCTAGTCTCTCTAAGCTGCCAAGTCAGATACTTTTAAAACTCCTTAGAAATATAAATTAAATATGAAATCAGAAAGCCATCCTGCTCTCCTTAACAATCTGCCAGTTACTTCCTGCTTTATTCTCCTCAACCTTTGCTACCTTTGGTAATTAGAAATGACTCGGTGTGAAGACCTTTGTCTTTTTGTTCAGTTGTGAAAAGAGATCGGTTAAAGTTCTGAGTGTGCTGGTGATGTTCTGTGCCCAGCTCACTATGGTAGAATCAGAGAACATGGACCCTGAGAGGGCCTTTAAGTGTCATTTTGTTAAAAAGCAACATAAAATTGCAGATTTTTTTTAATGGACCCTGGAAAGATCACTTACCAACTATGCCATTTTCAATAAATCTCTTAACTTTGCTAAGCCTCATTTTTCTCTTCTGCAAAATAGGATTACAAAAGTAAGTATAGTAGAACCTTCATAGTCGACACCTCCCTATGATATTGACTAGTTTGCCACAGTCCCCAGGGTAGTCAACTTATAGAGCTTCCACCCTATATATTTTATGGTCCTGGGGTGTGGCACAAATGAGTCAACATTTGTGAAATAGTTCTACACATGTCCGAGCACATAGTATCTCTCAAATAAACATGATTGACTGTGAAATTAGTACTGGCACACAGCTGATCCCTGGCCATCCTTGAATACATCAGCACCATGGAGCCAGCCAGTCTATAATTGACCAACTCAAGTGGCAGAAAGCTCATGATCTTCTAGGTTGTTCATTCGACCTCCTGATAATATTGACTTCTACAAAGCTCTTTCTATTTGGAGCAGGGCCTGTGTTACAGTTGAAGGTGTTTCATCACAACTGTTCTCCATACAGAGAGCCAACGTCTGGCTCTGTCCAGAGTTCACTCATGGGATTTTATCTCTCTTTGTCTTCTAGGCCATTGGACACTCTCATTACAAGCCCAAGAGTTCTTCAGATTTTGAATGGAGGTCCCAAGTACTGCTCCAGTTCCTTTAACAATATCTTGAGGTTTTTCGTGAATACCCCCCACCTTGGCAGTATCTTCCCTCACCTCTGGAATGTTCAAATACACAAGGTTCCAGGGTCCCAGACCTGACAGAAATGTTTCAGGAGCAGCCTACACAGTGCAGAGGAGAAAGATGCCTCATTTCTTGCTCTCAGCAGTCTACTTCGCTTTACAAAGCCCATTAACAGCTATACCCAGCAGCTATACTCGGCAGCTAAACCCAGCAGTAATTCATCTTAATTAAGGTTATAGTCAGCCTGAATCCTCATTTTTGCTTTTATTTTTTAATTTGCCACTACTTAGAAAGTTGAATTTAGGGATCCAGACTCAGATCATACTTGGGCATATCTGATTCGTCAAAATAATCCATCATGATTACAAAAGAGCAAAGATCATCCACACAATTCATTGATTCATTTAATAAATGCTTTTTGAAGACTTAGTTTCAGATGCTGCTTCAGCCATTGAGAACAAAGCTTCTCTGGTTAACAGGACTCATCTTTTCTTAAATTGATGGAACTTACGGTTCCAAGATAGTCATTAAATAACTAATTCCAACAACAATGATAAAAGTGGTAACAGGGAGGCAAGAGAATTGCTTAAGCCCAAGAGTTTGAGGTTGCTGTGAGCTTTGATGCCACAGCACTCTACTGAGAATGACACAGTGAGACTCTGTCTCAAATAAAATAAGTGATATCAGAGAGGCTTATAGTAAGGTCCTGATTTAGTTTAAGGGGTCTGTGAAAGTTTCCTTGTAGACATAACTTTGATTTCTAAGTGATATGGAAATTACTTTGAGTTTTAACGAATAAATAGAATTCCATGCAATGAGAAAAACGTGTGGGAAGGCTTTGAAGACAGAAGTATGGAAAACCCAAGAATAGTAATGGAGTAGGAAGGAAAAAGAAGCACCGACGGGTCCATCGTGGTAAGTCAGGATCTTCTTATGAAGAGATCTATAGGACTTTGGTTGTGTTCATAAGAGCAGTGAGAATCTAGCAAAGAGTTATTTTAATTATACTCATTTTTTATTGTTACATATTTTGCATATTTGCGGGGTACATGTGGGGGTTTGTTACATGCATAGAATGCATAATTATCAAGTAGGGTATTTGAAGTATCCATCACCTTAAGTTGTTATCATTTTTGTGTGTTGATATCATTTCATGTCCTCTCTTCTAGTTACTCTGAAGTCTATAAAATATTGTCACATACAGTCACTCTAGTCTGCTGTCAAACATCAGAACGTTTTCCTTCTCATTGTATGTTGGTAGCAATTAACCAATCTCTTTCCATTCTTCCTCCCTCCCATCCCCATTTCTCAGTCTCTGGAATCTATCATTCTCTTTTCTCCCTCCGTAAGGTCAAGTATTTTAGCTTCCACATCAGAGTGAGAACATGTAGTGTTTCTCTTGGCCTGGCCTATTTCACTTACTGTAAGGACCTCCAGTTCCATCCATGTTGCTGCAAATGAGATTTTTTTTCTTAAGCAATAGGTCAGGGTGGGGAGCATGATTAGATTTACATTTTTAAGAGGATAATTTGGGCAGCTGGAGTGTGAATAAGTGGATTCAAATAGGAAAAAGAAGGGTATTTACCGACTCATGATTGAACCAGGGTCCAGAGAGATCATGATATCTTGGACATCAGTGGTGGCAGTGGAGAGGGAATCAAGTGGATAGACCTTGAGGGCCACTGGGCTATATAGAGCATAGACATTAATTAGAAAAGAGCTGAGAGGGTATACAGGTTTAGAGGATGGTATCCATCTTTCCTATTTGCACATCTGGGTGGATGTTAGCACTTCTTACCAAGTTTGGGAAAACAGGAGTTAGAAAGTATTGCCATGGGAAAGCATGAGTTAAGTTTGAGAAGTGTTGAGTTTAGGTGCTCACTAGCTATAAGTAGAAAGTTAGGGGTGGGTATTTATTATTCTTTCTAGTCTCCTTTTGTTTGCAAATATATGACTACTTTGTGTCTCTTCCCAGATCTTAACCCTCAAGGACTATTTATGATAACAAAGTCTTCTAATAGCTTGCATTCACACGTGTGTGTTTGTGCTTGTGGCAAGACAGCAAAAGTGAGGGGAGGAAGAGAGAGAGAGAAAAAGAGAGAGAATTTAAGTTCCTTTGCCTCCATCTTGTTTTTCCCTGAGATTTTCTTTTGTGAAGTTGTCCTGTATGCACAGAAGAAGAATCTGTTTTTCCTGATTCTGTAAGAATCTGTTTTTCCTGTATCAGCTCTGCCTTAAAAGTTCCTATTTCATAAATTTATGCTCAAAACCAAGCTCCTACTCCCTGGTCTGCCAAGTTGATTTAACATCAAGTATCTTGATAAAGTAACTGCCCAATTACCAGATTTTTATAATTGCTACCTTGCGGCATTAAGCCTGAAAAATATGCATGTTTATGACCTGAGTGCCTCCTATATTTTTCATCCCTCCATTTTAAAGTTCGAAAAATAGGCATGCAAATTGTTTTCTGACACTTCTTTTGAACCCTTAAATTATGAATCTATGACTAATAGCGATGTCTTAGGATGTTCCCTCAGAAAGGAAATCTAGTTTGAAAATCTGTCTTTTGTTTTTCATTCTGTAATTTCCCCAAAAGATGAGTGCAGGAAGGTTCTCTACCCCACACCCTCCCTGCAGCACACACAGTCCACTCCCCTCACTGCTAAAATGCACTGTCTTCTATTATCAGACAGCTCGCTTTTGTCCAGCATGTTTACGCGTTTAAAATGAAATTAAAATGAAAGCAGCAGCCGGAGAACAGAGAGGTAAAAGAATTCACAATGGGATTTAAGTCCAACCGAGGTTGCATGTAGCAATATCTCAGCCATGGGTGCTATTGGTAGAGAAGGTACACTGGAAACCCTCTCTAGGTAAAGGCCAAGTTTGTCCCGCACATGTCTGTGGTAGCAGCCCCTAGCACAAGGTATTGCAAAAATAGCTCCTCACCAATTGCAAGTGATACCCAATACTCATTCCTGTCCCTGATTCATGCAGGCTCTGTCCAGGTTTACCTGCTTCCTTGAAATCCTCCACCTTATTGCTTGCTATAGACCTCTTCCATACAACCGGGCTCTGAAAATTCTCACGCTTACTAGTCCTTTTCCTGGGCCTTTTCCTTAGCCAGCCCTGTACTTGCGGTCTCAGCCTGCAATGAATCTGGAATCACCGTATCCCACCCTCTGCCTGTAGCTTCAAAGGGTTTGATTCAACCAGTCCCTAGTCTTACCTCTTAGCCCCACCACTTCCCTGTCCAGCACTTGCTACAGATCCCAGTGATGGGAATGCTGACTTTTGCTCAGACTACGGCTCTTGCTATGCAGACACAACCCTTCCCCACAAACTGAGATTCTCGCAAGTTTCCCAAGCTCCAGGTGGTCCCTGGACATAGCCAGGAGACTCACCCAGCACATGCCCTGCTCTCCTCAGGTCTGATTTTTCCATCCTGCTGCCTCTAAGACCTGAATTCCTGCTTATATATTTCCCTGTCTCAGTCCAGCCTGTTCCTCTGTCCCCTCTGCTCTGAGTAGTACTTTTATTAGGGCAAAGAATGAGTTTCTTATCACGAAACATAACGAGACAGAGTCTGGGCAATTCAGGACAGCAATTTTATAGAAGTGATTCAAGCATCAACTGATGGCTCTTATTATATTATCTTTAATGCCTCTTTCAATCTTGGACTTCTGACCATACAAGATATACTGCATGAAATATGTAGAAGTCAAAGTTTACCTCAGCCGTGCTATTTTATACGATGTGATTCGGTATCTACTAGAAGATCTGAGATTTCATGCAAAGGTTATATAGGAGGATTTTGTCCCTTTCTAGAGGGAGGCACTTCATCATTCTTTCCAGAGTGTGGATTTTCAGTGACAATAGCTGTATGTCTAGAAAGATGCCTGATGGTCCCCTTTGGACTATTCCACAAGTCTTTAAACATCATAAGATGCTTTTCCTACTCCCTGCATCTCCTAGAGAGACTTGGGTAGTTCTCTGCGGACCATGCACCTGTTTTGTCTTGCTGGAGAGTTTGTGGCTTTCTCTTCCCGATGGGAAGAGGGCCAGCCCTGTACTGGGCTTCCCCACTATTTTGCTCACACAGTGTCCCCTTTTGGGTTCTGGGTTTCAGCATTCCCAGCTGACTGCCCTCGAGGAGCACGTCCTGATGGCTCACACCTTCCTGGCTTTGTCCTTCAGATTCCCCTCTGTTCTGGATTCTCGGCGCCCATCTACCTGTCAAAATACATCCTTCCTCAACATTGAACTTGGAAGTTTCAATTGAAACTGTCTCTTCACCTGTGCCTTGGTGTCTCCTTCACTTTACACTTGGGACTAAATGTGGAACCCCCATTTCCTATGCCTAGGTCAGTTTTGCGTGAATTTCCTAGGCCTGAATTCCATGGATGGACTGTGTCCATTCATTGATACACTCATTCACCTTGCCCCCGGTGGAAGGGACTGTATTCATTTGTTTTCTGGCCAAGGAACCCACACACCTATATATACCCTGAGGCTAGAGGCCTAGAGGAGGAGACGGGGAAAGACCGGGAGAGGAACGGAGAGAGCATCTCTCTCCCCACTTGAAATCTCTCCCTCAACCAGGAGCTTTGGTGTTTTCTGTAAATCAATTCTGTCTTACCATGGAGGGGTGGGGGGGAAATAATGTAATGAAGAATAATAAAATACATATATTTAAAAAAAAAAACCAAAAAAACAAAAAAACCCCAAAAGAATGGTGTTTACTCCTGGTGGGCATTTCTCATTTTCATGCCTTAGTAAAATCTTCGGTATCTAAGACAATTGGGGCAGCGCTAAAATGTCTTTCTTAGGGCAGCAGACACTGAGCATAGGGTTTGATGAATAATATTCACCATAACGGTGGGCTATTTATGAAGAGAAAGGATAGATATTGTGAGACTACTGAATAATAGGATTGATTCTGAGTTTAATGCCCACCATGGCTTGTAATAAGGACCTGTGACCTCTGAAATCAAGCAGCTTGCCTTTATGAATATCCAGAGGCATAAACATGCGATCTAGTCTAATTATCGTAATGATTTTGATATTAAGGGTTTGCAGGAATTTGGATTTAAATTTGTTTAATTACAATCAATAATTCACTTTGTATTATTTTAATGTGTAAAAATCCTTATACTTTATGAAAAAATTATATTTCTACAATATTTTTCAATAATTCTCTTTGCTGAAACCAATAATAAAAAAGGAAAGCAATGATGGCTCACACAATGGCTCACCAGTGGCTTACTAAAAGGTACTTTGGAGAGAGAATATAAAGGTTTCAAAACTATTGGCATGACACACCTATATGAATCAATAACTTCAATAATGTAGGAAAACAATTATATAGAAATTTTAATTAGTATTTAAAGTAGCTAGAATTGCAATAATATTATTTTTCACCTCTATTCCCTTTAATAACATATAACACGTGTATTTTTGCTTTCTATTCTTTGCATATTATTACTATTTTAAGTAGAGATACTTTTGATCCATTACTTTATTCACTATGAGGTGGTAAGGTTCAGCCTATTTATTTCATTTCATTATACAAGACTAATTATTTGGGGGGAGTGGTCATCATTTTGAGGACATATTGTCTTACTAGTTGAACAGAAGTAGAAAACATTACAATATTTTCACTCTACCATAAGGATGTTGTTTTCACTAATCCCTATCTCTATGGTTTTTTTTTTTTTTTTGTCTTGTAGAGACAGAGTCTTACTTTCTCGCCCTCGGTAGAGTGCAGTGGCGTCACACAGCTCACAGCAACCTCCAACTCCTGGGCTTAGGCGATTCTCTTGCCTCAGCCTCCCGAGTAGCTGGGAGTACAGGTACCCACCAGAACGCCTGACTATTTTTCTGTTTTTGCAGTTCGGCCTCGGCCGAGGCCGAGTTTGAACCCGCCACCTTCGGTATATGGGGCCAGCGCCCTACTCTGAGCCACAGGCGCTGCCCAACTCTTGCTTTTATATCTTTTATAACTTTGGACATATTTTAGTCACTTTCTTTGTTAGCCTTTTATCAGGACTTTGAGGGACCTGAC
>CAUYRH010165135.1:0-30098 GCA_963574655.1 Perodicticus potto | reverse complement strand
GCCCCTTTTCCCTAACAGCAGTTGGGGTTTCTACTCGGAGAGGGAGAATTGATGCAGGACATCTGGCACCCTAGCCAGCTCAGTGGAGCCGGCGGACCTGCCGCCTCCTCCTTAGTGGTGTTGGTGCTGTGGCAGCCAGCTGAAGAGCCAGCGGGCTGGATGACAGGCAAGGAGGGGGACCTACAATGCCCACCAGAGGCTCCAATAGCCAAAAAGGCTGGACAACTGCTGAGGAGACAAAACTAAGTTTCTTATATGAAGGATATTTAATATTTTATATATAGTCCACACTAATTTGTATATACACAGAAATATTAGTGTAAAATTATTATGAGGATTCCTAGCTATTGTATCTAATAATTCTTGGATATAACATTTTCAGTTATTAATTTCATGTGCAAGTCTTTGAAATAGTAACAAATTTTAACCAGTATAGTTCTTGTTTATTTCATAACATAATTAGGAAGCTCTTGTTTATTTCATAACCTAATTAGGAAGCTGGAAATAGGTACGTTACAAAGGAAAACTTACCAGACTATCTGTGGACTTCTCAACTGAAACCTTACAAGCCAGAAGGGATTAAAGCCTTATCCTCAGTCTTCTAAAACAAAACAATGGCCAGCCTAGAATTTTGTATCCTACAAAACTAAGTTTCTTATATGAAGGATATTTAATATTTTATTATATAGTCCACACTAATTTGTATACACACAGAAATATTAGTGTAAAATTATTATGAGGATTCCTAGCTATTGTATCGAATAATTCTTGGATATAACATTTTCAGTTATTAGTTTCATGTGTAGCCTTTGAAATAGTAACAAATTTTAACCAGTATAGTTCTTGTTTATTTCATAACGTAATGTACCATTGAGGAATACTACTTTCCTAAATATACCTAGAAAGAAAATGTAGAAATTGTACATTTGATATTTAATGAAATTTTATAGGAGGATATTTAATATGTAAATTAAGCATGTTCTATTGAATGTATTTTGTTAGAATTTTACAAGAATGAATAGACAAACATCTTTCTTTGAAAATGATATCTTAGTTATCAAAGTGGGGAAAATCAACTGAGGTATCATTATTAATAATCTGAAGATTTCTATAGTATCAATAACCTTGGAAATGTTGTAATATTTCTTATCTACTGTTGAGCAAAAGTAGAAGTGCTTTAGGGAACAATTATTCACCTATAAATTCTATTTGAAGAATAGATACTAATGTTGAATTGTGCATTTAAAATATCATATTCATTTAATAATTAAATAAAATCTGAGTTTTGGGGAATTAATGAATTTCATTCTGCTTTACTTATTAAAGTGCATTAACATTCTGTTATAGTGATGTTGGGAGTGTAATAAAAATGAGTGCATATAAATGTTTTGGTTGAAATGTACTCATTGTTCTAATGAAAAATTTGCAATCGATAACATTTACTAAGAAGATGGTGATAAAAGTACATCATCAGCAGGTAGATTTTTTTTTTCAGTCAGTACTACTAGTGATTTCTAAAACATTATGCTAAATATAAAATTTGGTACGAAAAATTTATTCTAGCTGCATCCACATTAGTTAATGTGAGTTATGTTGGATAAGGCCTATGGCATTGCCCATTTTCATTGCTAAAGGAAACAATTATTACATAATTTCAAAGTAGCCAGACTATAGATGTAAAAAGAAAAAAATTATATTAGATAACTATTGAGACTTTTAAAATATTACTCACATAATGGAAATGGGTTAGTAAATAATTCTTTCAAATCAGAGATATGTTTTCATATATTTAAAAACTATAACTCATGGACTCTGTTTTGATTTTTTTCTAGTATCAGCAAAAACCTTAAAAATCTTTAACCTTTGGTAGCATGGGTTAAGTAATACCTGGCAGATAACATATTTCACAGGTTAATTTTTCTACTATATTTTTGCAATTATGTCATTAGTCATGACATTATAGCTCATTAATTTCTTCAATGAAACACAATGTCAGTAGGAAATTATTTCTTGTCTGTATTTGTGTTTTGTAAAACATGCTAACTATTATAAAATCTCAATATAATCTTCCGGGATCATACTTTGTATATAATAGCTATTTGGTGTACATAAATTAGAATGCAGGGTTTATTGTGCCTGATGTTCTTCTGTCACTAATCTTGTGCACATACATTATATTTTCCCCTTTCCATTTCCATTTTATAGGTAGAAAATAAAGTAGAATATAACTGGTATGTACTAAAATAATATAAGATAAATTAAAGGTAATTTAGGGACAACTAACTTAAAAGCAGTTAACATAATTTGCAACACAATTTTATTTTATAAACCTGCATTTCTGTGATTATGTGTGAATATACATTACTTTGATATAGTTATAACATTGTACTTGAAAATAAAGATTTTGCCTCTGATCACCATGTGCATTGCTGAAAAAGTTTTGATATTTGTTTAGAGTGTACTTTAGAATTACTATTTATTATTAAAATTACATAGCAGTGAGTTTAATTCATTTAGATGTCTGAAATACAATATTCAGAAAAGATGTGACTTCTAAGGTTAACTTTAGAATATAGGATAATTATCAAAATAATTTTTCAAGAGTGGAGAAGGAAATGTAGACCCTCTATTTCTGGCAGTATAAGATGCAAATAGTTTAAAAATGTCTTTTGTGCAGAATATCTAGTTTGTAATAGTACACTTGAATGAGATTATAATTTTTATATAATTTGACATAGCTTTAATATTTTAAATGCTCAAGGAAGTTAATGATTTCCTGTTTTATTTCTTCCTGTACCCAACTGTCATTCAACAGAAGATTGTTTAATTTCCATGCCTTTGTGTGGGGTTGAATGTTTTTGTGGGAGTTGTGTTCTACCTTCAATGCCTTGTGATCTGAGAAGATGTAAGGTAAAATTTCAATTCTTTTGATGCTGTTGAGGTTTGTTTTATGTCCTAGGATGTGATCAATTTTAGAGAATGTCCCATGGACTGAGGAGAAGAATGTATATTCTTTAGCTTTGGGATGGAGTCCTCTATATATGTCTATCAAGCACAGTTGTTCTAGGGTCTCATTGAAGTCTCTTATATCTTTGTTTAATTTCTGTTTAGAGGATCTGTTCAGCTCTGTAAGAGGAGTGTACAGATGTATATATAAATTCTTTAGAATTTCTCTTTATTGGAATGTTGGTGTTAATAAAGCTTCTAGAATTCCTGTTCTCTACAATGGTGACATCTTTTAGGAAGAAGTTTCCTAGGCTTAACAATGGTAAAATCTTTAACTATTATAGTTACACAAATTTTGATGAAGTATATTTGTCATATCACTTTTATTTTTTGAAGGACACAAAGCTAGTTAAGTATTATTCAAAAAATGATCTGAACCCCAGCCTGACAGCACATTCTATTCAATTGTGTCATAGCATTTTTAAATACTTCTTTTCATTTTCTTCCTGTATGACACTTTTCAAAATATAAGTTTCTAGGCAGCATCTGCTACAATTGTTCATTCTAATGTATCTGTCTGTCATCTGTGTAATCTAGGTATCACATTTTATGTGAAATGTGTTCTTAACTATTTTAGAAAATCATCCCATTACATTCACGTTTATGTTCTCTGCTACACGAATGTGCTTTGCATAGGATATCTGATCAATAAGAACATCTAGAAAAAATCATATAGGATACAAGTCATTTCAATGCCGGACATAAAAATGTTCTTCTCTCTACGTCTCTTTCTTTTTCTTTCTTTATGTCTTAAATTTTCCAAACTAATTTTTCTCCTGTTTCCACATGTCATTATTTCACATAAAATTTGTAAAACCCTAATGATGTTCATTTTTCAAGTATTACTTTTCAAATAATTTTCAAATAATGGAATTATTTGAAATCATTAAGGTAGGGTGCTATTTTGAGTCGTTTTTAATTCATGTAAAGAGTTGATGCTATTTCTTGTGATATAGAAGATATACACTTACGTAAAATAAATGTAAAAGTGCATTCATTTAATATAATGTGCATCGATTCAGAGGGCCTATCACTTACATTGGCTTTCATCTCCCTGTGATCCTTCTTGTAACAAACTCAAGGATGTTCAGGCATTAACGACAAATAAGCACATGAATTAAAAAATAAAAATAAAAAAGGCTCTTATATTTCCCAAAGCTTGTGAAGTAGCTTAGTGCAAAGGTTTTCAGAAATAGTTGAGTTATACTTAAATGCTTAAGTAATTAAGAGTATTGGACTCTTAATAATTTTAAGGGTATAAAATGATTTTCTTATACTGAGAAGTCTTGATTGATCTTGATTATCCCTTAGGGCTCCAGCCTCTATGTACAGTATCCCTGTCAGATCTGTGTGTGTTCACGCACATGTGTATTTGTTTATATCCCTTCCTATATTTGGAGTTAACTGGAGGGAAACCTTTTTATAAAAGTGCCTGTAAGAACACCTGGCAGTGAGTAGGATACTACATGACTGTGGGATTAATGATTCAGTCATTTTTTTTTTTCAGAGTCTTACTCTGTCCCCCTAGGTAGAGTGCTGTGGCGTCCCAGCTCACAGCAACCACAAACTCTTGGGGGTCAAGAGATTCTCTTCCTTCAGCCTCTGTAGCAGCTGGGACTATAGGCACCTACCACAGCACCTGGCTAGTTTTTCTATTTTTTGTAGAGACAGAGTCTTGTCCTTGCACAGACTGGTCTCCACCTCCTGAGCTCAATCAATTCACCCACCTCGGCCTCCCAAAGTGCTAGGTTTACAGGCTTGAGCCACCATGCCCATCCTGGTGGGCACCATATTTTGATACTTTGCTGAGGTGCGTCTGCATGGAGAATAGAGTTCAACCTCTTAGTATGTCCTCAGTGGTCATATATGATACAATAGAACAGCTGAGGTCAGACTTCCTAGATCGATTCTAGCCCCTTCATCTAATAGCTATTTTACCTATGGCCAAGTTTTCACACTGATCTTATACAGATGTCATGAGTATTTAATAAGGTAACTTTTACCACCTGGCTTTAAGTTGCTTTTTCAAATAAAGTCTAATCATTTCAGCATCCAGGTCAATTGTAGGTACAATCTATTTTCTGTGAAACAAAACAAGACACCCAGTTTTACAACAATAAAATGAGGGGAGAAAACAACATAAAAATAACAATTCCCTATGAATTACTATTATTTATATTTAAAATCAGTTAAATTGCATGCCACATGATGAAAGATAAACAAAAAATCAAACCATGGGTCTCAACTAAATAGAAAATTAAAGTAAAATAAAATAAAGTTGAAATTAGAGTAGAGAATCTTTTATCTAAGTCTCAAAAAAGTCATTGCTAGGTTCTTAGAATGAGTGTAGGAGAGAGAGAGATTCTAGAACAGAATCTCAAATGTATGTTGTGCCATTCTTCCCATTATATTGTGCTGTAATTTTTAGTTACTTTTTAGAAAAAAATTATCATATACAGTTGCCTAATTCATGTTTATAATGCTTCTCAAATGCCTACGTAAATAAGTTTAAAATATAATTATTATAGGAATTAAGATAAATCACTCTCAGAAAAATTAGATTCTGCAATATTTATATTGCATCCAACTCTGGGGCATCTCAGTATTCCCAAGTAAAACTCATTAAGGTAGCGAGTCATTTGAAAATATACATAATATCTAGAAAACCAAAACACATGTTTTGCATAACAGGTGAAAGTAGTAAAATAATTCACCAAAGGAAGGGTAACACAATCCTATAATAGCATATACACTTAAATGAAAGTTTTATGCATTTATAAATGCCATTATTTTCAAAATATTGGGGGTAAGTGAAACTTACCATCTCTCTCTCTCTATGTGAATCAAGAAAAACAACTGAGAAAAGGAAGGGCAAAATCCTCATGTGAATTATAGTGGGACTCCCAAATGGGAATGTTACACAGCTCGGCTATATTTTGAAAATAATATTATGACTTATTTTTCTGTCTTTGTCTTAACTCAGTGTTAAGTATTAGCAATTCTCCAATCCATTTTCACACGGATGCCAAAGAATTATGTAAATGTCCTTAATTGTACGATCGTCTTTGTGTACCATTTCTGCAGGAGGAAACAGTGTTTTTACTTTCTGTCGCTGTATAACAAGTTACCAGTCACTTAACACAATGCACATTTATCTTCTCACAGTCTCCATAGCTGAGGAGTCTCATTTATTTTGCTAATTTTCAGGTGAATACAACTTTCATCACTACATTTCTGTTTCATCCTGTGTAACTTTTTTTTTATGATGGTCCATATGGTTTGTTTTGTAATTTTCTCTGATGATTATTTTTGTGCAGAAACAGATCAAATGAGAGAAAAGATGAAAATATTGTAATAATGAAAGAATAATGAGGAGAAGGCAACACTCCTTAAGTAAATTATATCTAATATAATATACATTATATATAAATATTAGATATATTTCACTCTATCATGTATATTTAATTTTCTCTGTGGTATCCAAATTTTAAGGCAAAGGACAAATTTATATAAACATGATAGAACTTTTATTTTTATTTTTTTGGTAAACAGAATAGCAACTAAAACAACAACAAAAATGTATGTTTAATTCCTTTAGCTTTGAGGTCTAGCCATGCATTACGCTGGAAAGGGAATGGGTTTGGTAGTTAATTTTGGTCGTACACTCCAAGGATTTCTGGGTTTTGACTTTGAAAGTATTATTTAGTTACTTTCAGCATTGCTATTATTTTCGTTGGGAATTAGAGATCTTTCTTTATATTGGAGAACTGTGATGATTAAATGAGATAACATATATGGAATAGCTATTCCAGTGTCTAGCTTGTAGGGGCACTCCATAAATGATTCCCATCCCTTAAATTACTCTACGGCAATTTGATGATGTCATAGTTTCTAGTTGACTAATGAAACTCTAGAGTCCACTAGTTAATGGATATTTCAATCACAAGTTTTTATTCCCAATTTATAGACGAGTTTGTGCAGAGAGAGAGAGTTATATTCTTTTGTATTTTTTTTTTAACTTTCAAGTTGACGTGAGGGTACAAACAACCAAGTTACAATATTTGAATTTGTTAGGTAGAGCCCCTCTTGTGGTTGTGTCCTGCATACAAAAGGTGTGCCATACACCTCTACATTGTGCCCAGTAAGTAGGAGCACCCCAAGTCCCCATCCTCTCTCCCTCTTCCGCTATTTCCCTTTGTCCCAACTTGAATTGAAATGAGTTTTTCACTTTTTTAAATTTTTTTGCAGTTTTTGACTGGGGCTAGGTTTGAACCCACCACCTCCAGCTTATGGTGCTGGCACCCTACTCCTTTGAGCCACAGGCACCTCCCGAGTTTTTCTCTTATTTGGGTGTGAATTAGATCATCTAGTGGGTTTATATTAGTATTGAGTACTGGGTATTTGCTTTTCCATTCTTGTGATAACTATACCGAGAAGAATCTGTTACAACTTCACCAGGTTAATACTATTCAGCCATAAAAATAGTGACATCACATCTTTTGTCTTTTGTATTTTTTAATGAAATAACATCGATATGGTATTATGACAAACCTTGTGAAAGTTTTAAAGCATGCTGAAAATTTATTTTTGCACAAAGACTCTACTTGAACAAAAGTCTTTATTAAATTGATAAGTGTTTCTAAAGAATGTCATTTAAGAGGCAATACAAAGAATATTAATTACAACATTTTCATTTCAGCCCAATGAGACAAAAAATAAAATGCAACTGGGACGTGGGCATAGATACTGTTCAGCCTGTTTGGATTTCTTTCGTCTGGACATTTGAGAAAACCTTAACAAATAAGAACTAACATTTGAAAATTATGATAATACCCCCATCAAAAGATCCAAGTGAAAACAACACACCATTGAAAAATATTTGCTTTTCTGTGACATTATTTCTGATGAAATCAAGGTGAGCACAGGATGTGCATTAGAGAAGCAATAAAGTTCAGGGTCTTGTTATTTACATCTTTCGGTTCAGGTACTTTTGTCTAGTATAAACTTTAGATCTGCTCAGAAAAGGTGAGCGAGGAGGATAAAGGCTTTCTAGTCTTCTAAGAATGCAAATTAGCGTTTCACAGGAAATATGTTGTTCTTGGGCCCCTTTGTTTTTTCTGCACCTAACTCAATACTTTGTTCCCAGTCATCGTGTGCTACAGAAGGAGATCCTGAGGCCATTCGTTTCTATAATTGATGTTTGAAGCAGTCCACCCATTTCAGAGAATTATATTTTAAAGTTTCATTGAAAGTCAAAGTATTTTTAAATGGTATATAGTAAATATTGGAATTATACGTGGATGCATAGGTTTATTTAAAATAGGATATATATGTGTGTAAATATCTATTTGTATGTGTACATTACATATGTGAAACATTTCAGGGGTTTTGGTCATATTTAAATCTTGTTTCTAACGTGAATATTAACTTCATATATTATGATATTATAAACATCATAATCCCCAGGCTATGGGGAATACATCCTGGGAAGGCAGCAAGCCTTCTGTAAAGCCTCACACGCAGCACCATTACTGACTGACGTATGTGTCTTATTCGGTTTAATGTATGTTCAGTATAACCTACAAATGGATGAGCTGTTGAAGACATTTTCATGTTGATGCTTCTCCCGAATGCTATTTTATCGATACTTTTATTTTTTAATTCAGTGTAGTCCCTAAAGCACCCAACAGGAGAAATCGTAAAATGGGCAATGTTTCTGTTTTGCCGATGATTTACTTATTCACGTACCATTTTAGCTTAGTATACTAGGGTGTGAGGCGCAGGTGGAGAAAGATGTGAACATAATCATTTGCATCTGAGGTTTAAGTAGCCATTAATAAAAGGGTTTCCGTGGGATGTTTCTGATTATTTTCCTAATGTATATGCTTTTCATCCAGACATCTACACATCAGTCTAGACACAAACATTTTACCGATCATTGTGCTACATTAGTTATTTTTATTTATTATAAAACTTTTTTCCATTCAATTTACTATTCAATGTATTTTAAAACATTATGTATACAACATGTATATATGCACACATGTGTATATATTTATTGTATATATATATATATATGGCTATATATTTGTGTCCATATAGTTTTACTTTCTAGATGGAAATGAAGTCTGACTTAGTCCAAATCTAGTTATATCTTGCTGGGTTTATTTTCTTCCTGTATTCAAGAATCTCATGCTGTAGTTATAAAATACATCATCATTTTGAAGTACTCAATTTTAGTGGCAATAAAAATACATTTCTTTACTTCGATCCACAGACATTTATGAGAATTTCTATTTGATGTTATTTTAAACAGAGAACTTTGGCTTTCTCATTGGTTATCACAAAAGTTATTGATTCTACTAAATTTGATGAACTTGATTGGTGCTACTGGCAATGCCAGGAATGCTGTCAAGACACGCAGAGGTTCTGAAGACCTAACCATATGAAAGTTGCTAGAAGAGGGGAGCTTAAGTCTTCTAACTCCCAAAACCCCCCCAAACATGGGGCAGGGACTGTGGCTCACAGGAGTAGAGCGCTGGCCCCATATACTGGAGGTGGTGGGTTCAAACCCAGCCCTGGCCAAAAACTGCAAAAAAAACCCCAAAACAAAACAAACAAAAAAATGTATGGATGAAATGACAAATAGGTTAATTGACTGGATTGTGGCAGTCATTTCACAATATATACATACATCAAAACATCATGTTGTATACTAGAAGTACATATAATTTTATTTAATGATTTTACCTTAATAAAATTGGAAATAAAGCAGAATCACTTTGGTGATGTCGTTTACTTTTTATATCAGCCTGAGGTAGTCTCTCTTCCCCTCAAGGGAGAGCCTCTACACTTCTTTGAAGTAGAATTAGTTTGGAATATTAGAAGGTGAGTTTCCTGTAGCTTATTCAATCACTTTTCTTTAAATCAGGGAGCGATTCCACTGAAGAAAGAAAGTTTAGGGTGGACAGATTGCTCTGTTAGTTCTAAAGATGAAAGAGTATCTGTCTGGCTTTTTCCTAAAAAAATGTCTTTGAAATCTACATATGTATGAATTGTTTCCTATTATAAATCCAATAGGTTTTTATAATATAATTTAATAGTCATCTCTCAGTAAGCATGAGTGATGGGTCCTAGGACCCCCTGCAGAGACCAAAATTCAAGCAGGATCATTTCCCTCATATTCCCTGTAGATAGATCCTCATGGACATGTTATCTCTAGATTACTTAAACTGTCAAATACAATGCGTTATTTAAGTAATTATTATACAGTATTTTTAATGTGCATTTTTGTTGTTGCATTATTTTTTATTGTTTTAGTCCAGTATATTCTATCCACAGTTGGTTGAATCTTCAGAAACAGAAGCTGCAGATATAAGTTGAAACAAAGAAAGAAAAAAAGGAAGAGAAGAAGGAGGAAAAATGAAAAAAAAAAAAAAAACAGAGAAAATGAGGGAAATAAAAAAACCTAAAGAAGGAAGGGCAGTGCCTGTGGCTCAAGGAGTAGGGTGCTGGCCCCATATACCAGGGGTGGTGGGTTCAAACCTGTCCCTGGCCAACAAGAAAGAAACAGAAGGAATAAAAAATACAGTAAACCGAACAGAGAGAGTGAGGAAAGGAAGGAGAATGAGAGTTAGAGAAGAAGAAAACTGGAGACTGGCAGAAAAATGAAGAGAGGGAGGGAGGGAAGGAGTCAGCCAGGCCCCTACTTGTTGCACATTGAATAATACAATAACTTGTGCGTCTTGTCTCCAGAGTCCAGTTTGTTTTAACGTTTATTTTCTCACTCTTGGATCCTGAGCACTGAGTGCATTGTTTTCACTAATCTGCTAATTCCTGTTTTTCAACCGTGATCACTTTTCCTTAAATGTTAGGTTTATTGATTACTTTTGTTTTTTACTAGGATTTGTCTTTTTATAGAAAGTTGGAGACTTCTAGTGGGGGCAGGATATGGATGAAGGGGCACAGATTCTGGGTTGCAGAAACACGGTCATCTGTGTCTCCAGGCAGCACCCAGTGGACGTAAACGAATAAAGGGACCCACGACTCAGTTCCATGCCTAATACAGACCCTCGTGTTTACACCAGGGTGATAGACAAAAGGATATAATCATACGCTTCTGTTTTTGTCTTTCTAAAAAACAAAAAATAATCTTTGTTTACTTTGAGGTGAAACAAGGGCTAGCCACTCCCTGAAGACTCGGTGGATAAGTTCCATTGTAGCTGTCAGGCAGAAATGACATTTTGAAGAATTTTGGAATTTGACTTATGAGCACACTTTGTAATAATTCTGACTTGCCCTTCTGGCTATAGAAATTTCTAGGTTTAACATAAATATTCATTACCCATTCCTGCCTCCTTCAGCTGTCAGCTTCAACTCATCTATCTTTAAACATTTAATAACTTAAATTTGTAGAGCACTTAACTGTTTTCAAGTCAATTTCAGATATAAAATTTCATTTTGTTCTCAAACAACCCTTCAGATGTCAAAATTAATATCACAATTTTAAAGACAAAGAAATTGAAGCCCAAAGAGATTAACTGCTTTTGCCTGGGTTACCTGGATAGCAATGGGAAGAAATAAGGATACAGCTCCCCTTTTCTGATGCCTATATTAGGAAAGCACAGGTTATTTCCCATGTTGTTTTGCTTTTCATTTTAGAAGACAAGCATCGGCTGGGGAAGTTTACCATCTCTCTAACCTTTCCTTTCCCCTTGTAAACACTCTGGGTCTTCCCCTGTTTATCAAACCTATGATAACTATCCTACAAGTGCCTTTAATGAGAAGAGTTTTTCCTCTATTCTTCCACATAGAAGCGTTCAACTGATAATAGCAATGGACGTCATAGAAGGACTTTGGCCATCGAAACGATTTCGGTACCAATCCCATTCACACTTTAGATCCCTTTGAGGAAACTTAGCCAGTCCCAACTCACTGAAATCACTCCCCATTTTATGTGATTCTTGTCCATTTGCACTCACTCCTTTTTATTTCCTCATTTGCTCAATCCAAGTGTATTTGTTGAGCTGCTACTTTTTGCTAAGTGTAAGTACTATTTTTAACCCAGAGAATATGTATAGTGAAATATCACCCTTGCCACCAAAGGATGAGAATTTTTTTTTTTCTGAATAAGACTAAAGAAAACAATGTTCGAAAACTCAAACATAAGTGAAAACTTCATTATGTAATCCTTAACAGTACATGGAGGCTGGGACACTCAGCTTGCAAGGAATGGTTGAATGCTTAGTCCACTTTATGAAACCTACCTGTATCATTCCCGGGGTTAAGGCTTTCTGGTGATGAACGAATCTGACTTTTATATGTTTGGGTAGTTAGGCTGTTTTTGTTAAATGATTCATTAAACTCTGTAAATCCAGAAAGAGGAGCAAGTTAGAGGAAGTACAGTATTTCATGCAAGCTTGTTAAGCTCTTTCTTCACGTAATGAGGTGAGTTTTGACTGCACTGCCACTAGCAATGAAATACTTTCTGGAGATGAGCGTGGTGCAGCTTTCTATTTCTGGAATGTATTCGCTGTGGATGGAGAAAACTGGTGAGGAAGGACAGAGCTGCCACGTGGGCTCCACCGTCTCCAGAGGATTCTTGTTGAGATCAGACATTATTGCTTATCTTCTTTTGACAACTTTACTGTTTCTTTAAACTCATAAAGTTGTTTATAATCCATTATGACGCTCAGCTCTTTAAAATATGTAATTTAGGGGCGGCACCTGTGGCTCAAAGGAGTGGGGCACCCGCTCCATATGCCGGAGGTGGCGGGTTCAAGCCCAACCTCGGCCAAAAACTGCAAAAAAATAAAAAATAAATGAATAAAATAAAATAACATTTGTAATTTTGAAAGAAACCTCAGTGTGGTATGATTTCTGTGAAAGGGAAAATAGACGTGCACAGGCCTTAATGTGCCTATGAGTCTGTGTATTTCTCTGTAAAATACAGATCAATTTTAGCATAAAAGTCACATTTTGTAAATTATATTTTTGTATCACCTTGAAACATGCATTTAGATATTACTGAAGGTAAAATGCAGCAACTAACAAATCATAGCCTTGTAAAATAGAACTGAGTTTGACTGGCTTTTGGATAAGTTGGAATTTCACAGATGGCTTTGCCACTAATTCAATCTATGATTTTTAGCAATATTTAGTGATGATGATAAGCCTGAGTTTATCTAGTGACAAAAGAGGTAAATTTTCCATGAACATACGATAGGGTCACTCCCACAGGTAATTTATTTCTTTTAATCAAGGCGCTGCGATCTTCATTACATCTTCCAATATCTTTTCCATACATATTATAAGTTTCCCTGTCTTATTCCTTAAAGAAATGTGTATTATTATCTCCCATGGCCTATGAATTGAAACATGGCAGAGAATAGAAAATATATTCTTATATTTAAAGAAGTTGAGTTAGTTTCTGTAGTGACCATTCTTATAATCTGCCGTTGCGTCAGCATCTGTTCCACAAGCAAGTTTAACTCTGGGGCCAGAAGCAAAGCTCAGTCACCCTGGGTAGTTTTCATTTCCACACTGGCCCCAAGGACTCGGAGCCATCTCTGCCACCCAGCAGATTTAACCATGAATTTGGAGTGACGTACACTCTGTTTCCCTATACCGACGTTTGTCCACCTCTCGTTATTACAATTGTTCATAGTACGTGGCTGGATTCATTCCAGACAGATTTTGTATGCAGTAGTTGCCAAATGAGTGCTCTCCTTCTGTCTCTACCTGACTTCCTTCTTACTTAGGAGGCCACTCTCCTGATGCATTCCACCCTCCCTGCCAAAGATCTCTAAGTTAGAAATCTCTGAACTTATTTTCCACTGGATTGAATTTGCACCTTCTATCTAAGGAACTGGGGGCTGCCCCAGGCCGGGTTTTCCCAAGGATGCCTGGGAGAACACCCACTGAGCTCCCAGTGCCATGGCCGGGGTCAAAGAGGCATAAAGTGGTGGGTCAGATAAGAGCCAGAGGGCATTGTCTAAACACGTGTCCCTCAATGGGACTCCCCAGTCAAGGCGGGGCAACTAGGCAATGGAGCACCCACTGCCGGGGAGTCGCAGTCTCCTGGGAAGGGCTGGCGACGTTCACATCCAGCTCCCCTCACTCTCGTGGGAGTGGAACCCCACGAGAACCCCTCCCTGGCCCTGAATCCCCATTTAAACTAGGGACTGTCAAAATAGTTGCACTGTTAGGAACCCCATCTTCTTACAATATGAAAACCTGAACTTTGTGTGTTTTGTCTTAACTGTAGCCAAAATGTTTTTCTATATAATCATTTAATTTTTATGATTCATTTTCTGGTTGAGGTATTATATACTGATCCAGCAACTTTTGACTAATGTTAGCAAAATTGCTAATGTTGTCACAAGGCAAGATCTTTTCTTATATTTTATTTTTTTCTCTATAGTGATGCTTCATGCCTTCTTTTTGCTTCCCATCTATAAAGTATCTGAAGAAAATTCTATAGTGAATTTTCATCATATCCTCTCACATAAGCAATCCAGAAATATTTCTGATTTCTTTTATATTAATCACTTTTTGACGTTTATTATATCACCGAGTATTGCAAAGTTGCTATCCGCCCCTCCTCTCTCCAGCCTTTACCTTTTCTATAGATATCCGCCCCTCCTCTCTCCAGCCTTTACCTTTTCTATAGAGATTTTTAATGTCTTACCTTTACAATAGCTGGTGAAGGACTTGGAAGCTCTCTTTCCCTTTCTGTGGGAGGTTAGATAAAGATGTCAACATAATTTGACTTGTCATTCTTAAAGCTTTTCCAGTGCGTGTTGGTATTAAGGGGCTGTTTGCTGGCCAACAGCAGGTCTGATGTCCAGTGCATGGACCAGGGGTCAGGATACATGATTCTCATCACACATAACACTGAGCACCTGTGTGTAGGATCAACTCGCAGCTCTTCTCTGGGGATCATTTACCTCATGCATAAAGCAAAGGGTTTGGAAATATTTCATTATATCCTTCAGCTCTGAAATTGCATGGATTTTTTTAACTGAAGAATATTACCCATTTAGTATTATCCTTACAGTATGCCTGTAAGGGAGTTTGATGCGGAAAAAAGTGATTTGAAAAAGAAAAATATATGTAACAAAAACATTTGTGCCCCCTTAGTATTTTGAAATTAAAAAATAATGGTTACACACACAGAGAGAGAAGGAAATGTGTTCCTTGCCAGCTGTCCGTGGAAGTAGATGGCTTACACACATTCCGCGTTCTCTTCAAGTTGCAAGCTCTGAGATGAGATCGCACACAAAAAGAGTAACGTGAAATAATTTAACATAAAAATTCAAAAACCTAAAATGGTAGCTCATGCCAAATAAGGAAGGTAACTATTAACAAGGCCAATTTCTACTCTTTACAATTGTAAAATTAATTACCACATGAACCACGCAAATTTCAATTAAACCGGTATACAGATAAATCATAACCGTCCACCAATGTTTTCAAAACATGGATTTCTGGCCACGGAAAACAGTCTGGTTATTTTTGTGTCTCTCTGGTGTTTTATTGCTTTTTCATGCTCATTTTCTCTTTATGTCTGGTTTTATCTCAGCAATGAAATTAAGGTGGGATTCATTATATGTGCTTGTGGAGATGCTGAAAATGACTCAAAAGTGCATTACTATTGGGGAAAAAAGATCTCTATGCATTATTTTTTCCAGTGCGTGTGAATCTACAATTACCTTAACATTTTGGAAATAACATTAAAATGATACATGAAACAGGGGAAGCCATGAATACATTTCTGGGCAGAACACACTGATTTTAAAATATTGTTGATGAATTCAATTTTTTTATAAATAATTGGGGGTCCAGGCTATGTATGTAAAACCTAACATGCAGAAAGACTGATTCTAGCTTATTTCTTCTCCTCCCACCTCCTCAAAAAAGAAAAAGAGAGGCAGGTGATAACGTTTTTAACAAATTACTTATGCAGTATATGCATCTATAAACGAGAAGGCCTGAGACTGTTGAGTATCGGGTAACTGTTCCAATTAATTTGCACTTATATTTTAAACTTTCCTGCGTAATCTCTAGTTCTGAGAAGCCACAGATGACTTCCGTGTTTCTGCATTGGAGGTGGAGGCATTTCCGTATCCCTGACAGCATTGATGTATTTCCTGCCCCATCTATTTTTTTTTTTCCTACTCATCTGTAAAGGCTGCATTAACTTCTCAAGAGATTGCCAACTTAGGTGAGTTTTCATTGTGTACACCGATGGATAAATCTTTGGTGGACTGACAGGGTTCCTAACCATCATGTAACCAAAGCTTTGTTACTAACCATCATGTAACCAAACCTAATGTAACCCATCCGTTTTCAGGACTGATGGTAAGGGCTTCTGGGATACAGAGGTATGACCACTCGGCTTGAGCTTTCTCTTTGGGATTCTTTTTTCTTTTTTAAAGAAACTTATTTTATAAGAGATGTAAAGGTTGTTGGAAATCAGGAATGGAGGAGGGGAAGCTGGGAGGGGTAAAAACTTCCCTGTCAGGTTCCATGAACACTACCGGAGTGATGGGCTCAGACATCAGCATTTAACAAAGTATCTGTGTGACAAAAGCATTCCTACCCTCTTCATACTTTGAAATTTAAAAGAACGGGAATAATGTTTCCCTCTTCCCTCACTTGCGAAGGAATTTATATGCATGCAATTGTATTTTTCTCAGGGAGGAATTCTTGATAAACTATTTCTCTCCTTCTTCTGCACTGATTAGTTGTCTTTGGAGAATGCTCGGATAGTTTTACCACCCTTGTGCTTTTAGGTATAAGCTAATTGAAGACTTTTTCTGAAATTTGGACAGTTCTGAATTATTTTTAATATAATTAAAAATGAAGCCTTATTCTTTCACTCGATGCAGGAATTTTCTCTTTAGCACCTTTAGCAGCCTCAGTGAGTGGCTTCCAGCCACATGGAACTCTTGAAGTTACTGTTTCCTTGAACAGCTCTAATCACTGCCAAGGTATGAAATGTTTATTGATTGTTGGACCAAATGAATAAACAATGACTTGTGTTCTTGTTAAAATAAGATATCTCTATTTTTTCAGATATATTCCCTAATTTATCACTTTTTTGTACATAAAAATAGAATTGTCATTACTTGAGGAAAACAACAAAAATACTTCTTTAGAGAAGGAACCCAGTTTGTGAACTGGCGCCCTCTACTCTTCCGGACTGCCCTGCACCCAGGCCTCTGCAAGTGGCGTAATTTTTGGAAACTCTTTTGCTTTGGGATGAATTATTTGCCCCCATGGCACAAAACAATAGAGTAAATTGAGCAGAAGGGAAGCTGCCTCTCTTTTGTTGAGCATTACTGGTGTGCCACAGGTGCTCATTAAATATGTAAATGATGCAAATGAGCTCACGCATGTAAACGAAGCATCATCTCTCCCCTCTTGCAGTTCTGTGCTGTAACCTGATTTCTAAAGCTCTCCAGAGCCAGGTTTTCCTTAGTAAATTTGTGGCCTATGAGTTTTAATGTTGTGCATTTAGTTGAAGAGGAAATTAGAGTTCATATGTAATAAAAACTTCTATCCACCTGATTACATATAAGCTCGGACAGTAGCTGCTGATAAGCTGAATGTGGACTTTGTGACTGAAACATACACCAGGTCACTAAAATGCAGAATTATTATCACAGCTTATTTAATACATCAGAGAGAAGTAAAATTCACATAAATTGTCAGAGAATAAGTCTTCCTAGCTTATATTTCCTAATTTTGCCATAAATCTTTTAAGATACTATGCATGAGCATTTATTACGCTGAATCTTCTTTTTCAAATCTCCCTAATAAAAATTGCCTCTAAATTTCACAGACGTGTACATTTCCTGTATGTGCCAATTCCATGTATGACCAAGCTAAACTTGTTCAGGGAGCTTTTCTTGAACATAAACATGCTGGATCTTGCCTACCACTGGCAAATACAAACCTACTCCCCCACAAGTATCCATGCATAAACACACACCCCCTATAGACACATGTACACACAGACACACACACTTACACAGATCACACCTTCTCAGGTGACCCACTATAATACTTCCTTGGGAAACTTTTATTTGAATTATGTAAAGCTGAGTGGGATATGAATAGGGGTGAAAAATTACATCAGATTCTGGATGTTATTATTCAGAATGTTCAACTAGCTCAACACTTCTGTTGACCATGTCTTCCCTTATCAGAAAACGATAAGTCTCTTTGCAACATTATTTATGAAGATTTTTCTTCATCATCCTTTTTCAAAGAAAACCCTTCAAATGCCAAGAAAAATTATTTGTAAAATTGTGTTTAACTCCATCCCTCTCTATTTTTGTGTTAAAGTTGCAATATCCTTGAGATAGGACATACTCCTCAGCTAAGGTACTCAAGAAGGGCCCCAGTACAGCTAACAACTAACATTTATTTCTATTACCTGCCTGTTGTAGTTGAGGAAATTTAGGCATGGTAAGTTTAGACAGTCTTACTCTAAGCCTAAATGCAGATTACAACAATGCGACCGGTAATTGCATCGTAGGTATGATGCGTATGGCATATCATAAAATCAGCTTCCATGATTGAACTAATGTACACAGCTATGATTCAATAAAAAAAAAATAAAAATAAAGAAATAAAAAAATAAAATCTTTCAAAAGCAAAAAAAAAAAAAATCAGCTTCCTACATTCCTCTTGATGACGAAGAGCAGGTGGAATGTGTAAGGCCACTTCTAGAGTGATGTAACTGGACGCGGTGTTGGCTGTGAGTTCCAAAAGCAATTAATGGGAGTGCAGACTCCTAGAGTCTGTCTCTCACACAAACTTAGGCTCTAGGAGCAGGTTCCTGTTCTGCTCTCGGTTCACAGGACCTGTCCTCATAAGAGACTGAACTGTCTGGATGCTAAGATTTGGTCTAGAGAGTGATATTGGTACTAACGTGAACTCTAGTGAGTTTTGACAGACAAAAATGAAAGGCAAAGTGCAAAACAAGTATTACTTTCTCAGGGATAGTCAGGTGTGAATATGCAAACACTATATATTTAGACCCAAGGAGAATAACAAAAAGAATATTACTAATTTCTTTGAGTTGCCGGTGGAATCTTGGGTACCAGAAGAAAGTGCTGTTCAGGGGGAGTATTTGTGTCAGACTGTATGGCTCCAGTGGTTCATTAGGTATCTTACTTAAACCAGGCTTATGAAAATGCCTCATCTCTCTGTCTCTGGTAAAATGAGATTAGGGGAACATGCCTGAGATTCCTCACCTGCTGATGTTCTGGCCACTGTTGGGCAGTGGTCATAAGTTCAGATCGAAGATCAGTTCTAGTATAGAAGTAGTTCCCAAAGTTAGATCTGGGGCTTCTTGTGCTCTTCTCAAGGTATCGTGAAAGTCAAAACTGTTTTATTAATAATAATGACTTTAAAATATTGAGTTTTCTAGAAACTACATGACAAGGTGTATTGCAACAAATTTATGCACAAGCATATTGAGAAGCTAGCTGACCTTAAGGGAATTTACCAAAATGTAAAATAATGACAGACTCTTCAATATGTATTTCCAGGTATTATGACTGTTTTTCATAAAAGCGTTATATTTATGTTAACACATACTAGTTTATTGTTATTTTAAATAATTTAATAAATTAATATTTAAAAGGGATTGTTTTATTTATGTCACAGTAATATTGATAATAAATGATAATAACAATC
The DNA here is from genome assembly GCA_963574655.1 of Perodicticus potto. Lineage (NCBI taxonomy): Eukaryota > Metazoa > Chordata > Mammalia > Primates > Lorisidae > Perodicticus > Perodicticus potto. The sequence continues at coordinate 10,379 of CAUYRH010165135.1, read as the reverse complement.
TCTTTGGAGAGTGTCCCCAGTAATTTTTAAGACTAGAAAGGGGCTATGATACCTAAAAACTACTGAAACTCAAGGAGAGGCCACGCTAAGTTGTTTTTGTAATAGTTGTTTTCTTAAAATAGTTGTTTGCTGTTTTTGTTTCATTTGTTTTTAGTATGCTTGTCATCAATTCAGTGTGTTGAACCAACTTGAAAGTTGAGTGGCAGAGGCCAGGCATGATGACTCACCCTGTATTCCTAGCACTCTGGGAGGCTGAGGTAGGAAGATTCCTTGAGCTCAAGAGTTCAAGACCAGCCTGAGTAAGAGTGAGACCCTGTCTACTAAAAATAGAAAAATTAGCTGGGCGTGGAGGCCTGAGTCTGCAGTCTCAGCTACTTGAGAGGCTGAGGCGGGAGGATTGCTTGAGCCCAAGAATATGATGTTGCTGTGAGCTAGGCTGATACTAGGGCAACAGAGTGAGACTCTGTCTCAGGAAAAAAAAAAACAAAAGTTGAGTAGCGGAAAAGATGATACAAAATAAGGATAGTAAATCTGTTTTAGTGTTTTTAATCATTATAAAGTTACTTTTGCTTGTGACACCAATAAGCGTAAAGTGATCATTAAACCTTACCATGATTTTTTCCTTCTGGTTAAAGGAAAGACTTAATAATTTATATACATACAAATAAGATGTTTAAAATCTTCTCTTCTATAACTCTCATAAGTCATGTATTCAAACAAAATAATGACCAATACAGCACAGGTAACTTTCAAGGTGATATCACATGTTGTTTTTTAAGCTTTAAAAGATGACTCTAGTAAAATAAGAAAAAAAGATACAGTTTGTCTAGATGGGCATTAATGATATTATTGATTTGAGAAATATAGAAGACAAGCCACCCCACAGATACATATATTTATTGAAGGTGATACTGGATAAGAGCTTTGAGAAAATTTTACAAGAATGTCATATTTTTATGTTTAAAATAATAAATGTGAGAGATCTCTTACCTAATGTGCACAAAGTGAGGGTATTTAGCCCATCCTCCGTGAGGGGCTCTCCTACCACTTGAACTTTACCTTGGAAATGAGAATGATGTAACCTAAACATTTTTTCCTTCATATTAGTTTGGAATAAAAATAAATAAAATAAAATAATGAATGCCCTTATAATTAAAATTACCGTTTCTAGAGCTTAGTTTTTTGAAATGTAGTAGAACTTCTGTAAGTGGATCACCCAAACAACTGTAATAAACTGTCAACATATGGAGAAGGTTGATACGCATCCATTTGCTAAAGCCTCTTTTGTTTTTGTCAGTTACATAGCAGAAGCATTTCACTCCCTTCACCTCTCATCTCTCTTCAATATAGCCAAGTATTAAACTGATTACATGTTTAGTAATAATGTAATATGTAATCGTTATAAACTAAAATCACTGCTGATATGGTTTCATGGGTTTATGGGGCTGAGTATCTCATTTTCTAAATCATCATGAGTAGTAAAATGATATCAGGACAACCAGATCGCTGGTTTGAATGAGGGGGACAGTGGGGCTCACATCCCCCGCAACACAGTGAAAACACACGCAGATTTTTTGACTCAAATGTTGAGTGTGAATGATCAACTTTCCTGCCATTCCATTGTTGTACCTTGTATTAAACTATTTTTGAAATAACTAGAATTCTTTGACGATTAGGAAAAATATTTCCCAGGCAAACATATCCACATTTATCTGCAAAGATAATTTAAAAACCGTGTGAAGCATTTTAAATAGAAAACTCTTTTTATATCAGCATCTCTGAAAAACACAAAAGACCAGACTGTCAAAAAAGGCTGGGAGGAATCAGATACCTTACTCAAAATTGAGTTTTACTAATTTTAAGAATACCGGTGACCTCAAAGGGCAGAAGCAGATAGAAGCCCAAACCCACCAACACAACTCTTCAATACTGAGCATTTTAAATCTTAGGCCTGCATTTAATATATTAGCTGTTCTCAGGTCTGAAGTTGCCATGTAACAAATGTAGTCACTTTACTTACTCGGAAAGCACAATTTCATTATGGATCAGCACCATTTATAGTTACAAGGTTCACTTGATATGATTAATGGAGTTGTCCCCCATAAATCTATATAACCAGGTTTCTTTACTGCAAGCAGCCTATGCAGCCACGGTGCATCTGCTAAGGGCCCGTCAGTAAGGACTTTTCCACAGCTAATACCATTGACTCACTGCCAGACGGTCTATCATGAGCATGTTTACAAGAGCAGGCTGGTGTGAACTGCCTCCTTACACGTGGATTCCTATGGCAAAGGAGAGTCTATTCTAAACTGTGGCTGGGCATCTCTTTTCTACTTATACTATTTCTTAAATTGCTTAGATATTAGGCAACTATTATGAATTAGTCATAGTAGTGTTAGCATGACCATGGTAAAGACTTATTCCAGATGTTTCCAAGTTTCTCAGAGATGGTACACATATTATTCAGAGCAATAAAGGTATCTTAGACTCAGAAAAAAATCCTTATTTACCTATTTGCAATTGTATTTGGAATTTTGGACTTAGCAGACAAAAAAATGAAAGCCTAAGGATAGTGTATAATTTCCCAAGGTTTTACACAGAGCTCAGCATCAGTGACTGGCACATGTAGTCACACTACCTGAAGTTTTACCTTACTTTCAGTAGGAATGTTCATTTTACATAAAAGTTAGCATTTTGTCCACTATTTTAAATATTCAATTTACTAAATTTTATTTACAAAGTTAATTTTGACCTTCATTTTCCTTCTTTCTTTCCATGGAGATGCAATGTTACCAGATATTTTATATTTTTTGCAGGGATTTAGGTGTTATTTATAAGAAAAGTAAATCATTAGGAAAACAAAAACAAAAAAAGAAAAAAAGGGAGCGAGAACTAGACTTACAGTAGCCCATCATGAAAAAAATTAATACTATAAAACAAGTTACTCATAATTGTACTTTAATTTCAGATAGCCATAAAATCTAGTCTGAAATGCTTTTGATATCCTTGATATAATTTATCATAATGTGCTGAATGTTATTTTATAGAAGAATATTATTATATTTTATAGATGAACAGGAATTATATGGAAGTATATAAATGTTAAATTGCCTTTACTGAGATGAGTGATGGCAAAATTTATCAATAAAGTCCTCAGAAATACTTGTGCCAATACACTTCTTTTTCAGTAGGAAAATGGTCTCTCTTAGAAAATGAATTATAGAAGCCTTTAATGTACAGCCACTTAACACTTTAAGGTACATAATTTGGAATATTTATAAATACATTAGGACACTGACCAAATTACATGAACAGACCACTGATGATAAAAAACTAACAGAAGATAAAAGAGATAAAACTTTGCATTTATAATTAAAACTTTCATGTTTATGTCTGTCATATCATTCTTATCACAAGTGGCTGCCAGTTATACCAGAGAGAAAAGAAGAAATTTTTTTGTTTTTTATTTTTTAATTTTTTGAGACAGAATGCCACTATGTCACTCTTGTAGAATGTTGTGGCATCACAGCACACAGCAACCTCAAATTCTTGGATTTGAGCGAGTCTCTTGCCTCAGCCTTCCAAGTAGCTGGGACTACAGGTGTCCACCACAGTGCCCGCCTAGTTTTGATTGCAGTTGTCGTTGTTTAGCAGGCCTGGGCTGGGCTCGAACCTGCCAGCCTTGGTGTATGTGGCCAGAGCCCTACTCACTGAGCTTTGGGTGGCGAGCCAGAATTTTGTGTTTGAAAGATTGCATATAAACATTTTGAGCAAAGCACTCTGTGAAAATATCAGGAATAAGTGTCAAAATAGGTGACCGGAGATGTTGTGCCTACATGCAGCACCACAGATGCTGACTATTCATTCATTTTTATAGAGGATGTGATTTTTTTTAGAGTGAAAATAGAGTCTGAATGTCTTATTCCTTCAATGTGAAGCAATTTTAGATTACCATCATAAAACTTATCATCTGTCATTTAACCAGATCAAGATTAAAACATATTCAAGCATTTTTCTCAAATCTACTCTTTGTAACTCTCACAGCATCTTAAGCATCCAAGGCGTTTGGGCACTGTAAGATAAGACTGGAGAGCTCAGCAAGAAAGACCTTTATTTGCTTTATCTTAGCTTTTTTAAAAGTGTGATGATAATATTTTAAAGAAAAGTTCTAGGGCAGCAATCTCTTATGCCTGCCTTTCTATTTTATGTACCAAAGGAGAGAAAAAAAAAATACTTTCAGGTGGGGATGTAAAAGTTGTTTGTGTAAATTCTTAGACTTTGCCCATTGTGATAACACTGCTTCATGGTTTTATGAAGACTGTAAAATTTGTATCCAAAAACACACATGTGAATGTTGCATGAGTTTCCATTTTGGAGGCTGACCTCAGTTTTCTATTATTCAATTCCTCATGACCCTGATCATGCACAGTAAGTAGCAGTCTGTCTGGCTGTTCATCTATATTGTCCTTAGGGACATCTTAGCCTATTGGCTGTCACCCATGGCCCTGACCATTGCAGACTGGCTGTCATTTCAAATGTGCTACCATACACCATATTTTGCTATGTATAATGTGCACTTTATGCCCAATTTTTTGAAGAAAATGTGCATTATACATGAGTACTACTAATTCTGTATCTGTATAAAGATTTTTAATTCTTTTATTTCTGCTTACGGATTAAAACTAAAACCATAGAAACCAATAATGATATCTGTATGCAAAATAACACCCTGGAATATGAAATTGCACACCCTCTGTACTAACCTCCTTCCCAGCTACCCACATTGGGCAGGCACCACAGCAGCAGGAGCCTCCACCCTCCTGGATGGTTGTGTTGGACTCTGAGGCTGCCGCCATCTTGGAAGCGGCCATATTGCTAATGGTGACATGGCTATTTGCTTTGGGGCATTGGTGACAGAGTGGTGGAGATGGCAGCACAGTGGCATCTGCTTCTCTCATGAGAGGTGTGAGGGGCAAAGCTAACTGCTGTGGAGAAGCCAGGAGTGAGCCCACGTGGCAGGTGAGGTGGTGCAGATGACCTGAGTGCCTGAGCTCCTCCACTTTCCTCTTTTATCTGACCCTTATTCCCATGTCCTCTCATTTGCTACCCCACCCATGTCCACCAGTGGGAACATGGCCATAGCTGTTCCACTGAGAACCTGGTGGACTTATTTCCGGGGAAGCTGGTGTAAGGGGCAGGGCTGGCCCTGCCTGCTCTGGGCTCCTGACAGTAGGTCGCTGCCCTTTGTGGGCTGGCCCACATTCTCAGGCTCCCAGGACACCACGCTGGGTAGGAAGATCCCTAAGCTAGAGTCTTGGAGACCTAAGTTCTGAGACTGGGTTTTACTAGTACTAGCCCACTTTTGTGCTCTTGGGCCTCAGTCTCCATGAAACTCATATCTGCAGGGTACATGGCAGTAAAACACAAAAGCTCAGGAGTATCACAGATTGTAATTTTGAGTCTATGGTATAATTGGTGTAATTTCCTGAAATTGCCACTAGTAAAAACCATCCAGGATGTTTATTAATGGAATGGATACCCTGATCTTTCTCCTGGAGAGTGGATTCCGTGTATTTGGGTGTGGTTCAGAAACTTTATTTTAACCAGTCTTCTAGAAGATTTGTAGGATTTTCAAGATTAGGAAAGGCTGGCGTTGTCCATTCTAATGTCAGTGAGTGCCCAAAGTCTGGATGGCTCATGGAGGTCACAGTCTAGTCACTATAGAAATGTAAGTGCTAGTGCCTCAGGGAACACCTCACTGGAGTATCATCAGGGGAGGCACCTCCTCAGCATGACGTCCTGGGGCTTCAGATCAGGGCCAACTGTGTGAGAGACAAGGCAGCCTGGAAAGGGCAGGGATCCACTGCCAGGACCCTGGAGCAGGAGGGGCCAGCCGTGACCCCTCACATTAGCTTTTCAGGAAATAAGCCCATGGGGTTCTCAGTGAGGCAACCCTGCTCATGTTCCTACTGATGGACGTGGGTGGGAATAGGAAATGAGAATGTAGGGAAGAAGGTGGGTTAGGGGGGGACAGTTGGGGGAGGTCAGGTGCCCAGGTCATCTGGACCACACACAGCTGCCACTTGGGTTTGCTCTGACCTGTCTGCAGTGGCTGCCTCTGCACCTTGCACCCCTCATGACCATAGGAGGTGCCACTGTGTGGCCACTTCCTCCCTCTTTTAAAAAATTAAAATGAGATTTTTTCCTGAAAGTTTGGGCAAAAAATGTGGGTGAGCATTATAAACAGGAATGCATTACACACAGCAAATTGCCTGTTGTCATTGTACCTACCCTACTATCTGGTCTCTGCTCTTCTAGGATCTTTTAATCCTACGGCTAACAGAGAAATCATTTTGTTGTTGTTGTTATTGTTTTTTACCATCAGCCCCAAACTTATTTGACGATCAACCAAGTTAGTAACAATGCCATTTGCCTCTCACGAGCACATAGCTTAGACCAGCTCACAAGGTCCAGAGGGAGCTAGCTCCTTAGGATTCTGCCCAAATAGCTCCATGTCTGTTTTCAGGATGAACATCTCTATCAGGCCCTGACTCTGGTGTGGGATATTTGCAAAGTTTCACACTCCTTACACTTACCTGGTTACCTGGACCTCTCAAATGCCAAAAACACTGCATGAGTCAACCCATCCACTCTGCCCGTATTGTGCCCTGATTCTACGCAGTGCAGGTTTTCTGCGGGACGCTGCCAGGGGAGATGTAATGTGCCAAGGTTCCATCCCTTCTGGAATAGCTCGACCACCCCGTGAAGCTGTGGGAGATGAGAGCTGCCCCTTGGCTTCTGGGTCTACTGAAACAGACTCCTGGGGTGGGTGCAGCATCCACCTCTTATGCTCTGGCCATTCTCACTGAGCTCTGCAGATTTTGTTTAATAAATGCCTCTTTGTCTGTGGTAAGCCCTTTAGTCAATCCCTGGGAAGGATTTGCTAAAGTTTGCCGGTTACATGGACTCTCTGGAAGAGGTTTCCTCAGGCCCCTCACACCACCACTCTGCACACCCACCTTCCCAGGTCAGCGCTGATGCTTACCACCAGCCCCCTTGGTCCATCATCCCCCTGGCCAGCCCCTGTGGTTTTTCTACTACTTGCACTTGCAACATTCTTCAGGGGCTAACTTCCAGCCACCAGAGCCCCCTAACTCTTGGAGAATCACCACTGCCTAGAACTTTATGTCACCTCTCTGCCCCTGAGGAAGCCTATAGCCAACAATTACTTATTTGGACTGCAAACACCCTGCTCATTTGTCTCAACACCAGCCAGCTCCAGGGCGTGATTTACAGTCCTGAGCTCTCCACCGCTCAGGCAGATTTGGCTGCTGCTTCCCTACCTGGCTTCCCATTCCCTTGCTAATACCTCTGGGGGGCACTTCCTTTATAAATCACTGCATTTGAATTCTTGGCTCAAAAATCTACTGCTGTGGGAATGTGAATTAAGACAAATGTCCTCCTGACATGCTTATGACTTTCCAAGAGCAGCAATTGAAAGGACACAGCAACTTTATGAAAGAAATGGGCCATGACAAAAAGGGACAGAACCCAGTACTAGAGTCTCAGGGAAGACGTCCACTTCAAAAGCGAATAAACACCCAGGTAACAGAAATTCATTATGTGTTTCCATTCATATGGTGTGGTGTTTTAGGGTGCAGAAAGTTATTTTTTTATAGAACAAGTAAAGAATAATTTGCATGGAACAAGATTTGAAATGATGATGGAGATGGGAGCTCTATATACAGCTGACGTGGGGTCATTCTGGTTTGCGTACTCCTGGGTGATAAGGCGCAACAATGGAAGACATTCAGGCAATAGGTCTATTATGATGATACTTCTTCCCAGGAACTTTAGGAGATTCGCTACTTAGTTATAGAGGCATGTCAGTTCCAAGAACACTGACAGCAAGGTGTCCGTGGAGATGTAATTAACAATCAAACAGGGAGAATAGTTCCCTTTAACTTCCACAAATGCTTACTTATTTTTATTGTTGATCTAAAGATTTAGGAGAATTTCATTCATTAAAGTTTTAGCTATATGAGTGTGTGTGTGTACATCTTTCTAAGGGAGGATACTGCAAAAATCTATACCATATATTTTATTACAAAAAATATGTTATGAAAAGTGGCTTGAAAGGAATACTAAAGTATTTTCAAGATGTAAATGGTGGAGAGGGTTGGACAAGGCAATAGGTTGTGTACCCAATACAAAATAAACTATATAACAAATATTTCAGCCACGGGGGGAGGGTGGAGGCAATGGAAATAGAGCAACACAAAAAATAATAAAAGATTATAGATGGTGATTTTAAAAAAGTAATGAACTGTCAGAGTTATCCTTTTGTCAGCAAAATCCTGCCCAGGTTAATCATCAGTTACAAGAAGAATATCTTTTACAGATTTGGACAGTAAAGAAGAAATGTAGCATTGTCTTATTTTAACAGTGTCATAAGGTGGATATTAACTCTGAGTCTATTGTTGAATGGAAAACTAATTTGAGAGTCTAAATTTCAAGTAATTGTATAGGAAGTAATACATAAATCCCTATTGTTAAAACATCATCTCAGATTCAAGTAACAATGGTTCATTCTTGCCTGACTTTTTCCAAATATTGAGTTTCCTCAGGCATTGAGGAGATAACTTGTAAGACACACCAGGATCGTATTAATACATTTAATTAGCCTAATTCATCATTAACTCCCTCGTTAATATGAGAAACTGCTGACATATTTCTCCTGTTATAACCAAGTTCCTGATTTTGTGCGGGTTTGACCTAGTTCACAATTGCTCAGTGTTAGAGAATCAAGCTGTTGTTGATCCCACGTTGCGCTCCGTACTTCCCGGATGCTCTTGCTGGAATCTCCCGGGTGTTTCTTACCGATCCCTAGACTGCGATTCTAGGCATTGGCTGTCTCAGCAATTAGTCGGCCCACCTTGTTTACACAGAAACCTGTGGTTCACCCATCAGTCAATCCCTGGGGGGAAAAGACACCTTTCTCAACTCTTGCAGTCACATCTTTTCCATCTTGTTTCCTTGAAGTCTTTTCGTTTTTCCCTGATGCCTCGCTCTATTTCTTTAATCCAAGGAGAGTATTCTTCCAGCTTCCCGTGGAAACATTTTCTCTTAATCCAAACCCTAGAATTGTCTTCTTTTGTATATTTCAGAATACACCATTAGCTCTTCCTTTACGATTATAGAAAAAGAGGGACAACTAGGCACTAATTAACATGTGCGTGAGTGAGCTGGAGCATCAGCAGAGGAGGACTAGATGATACAAGGTTTAACCACGGCAGAAAAAGAAGGCTAAATGCACCCCAGATAAAGGCCTGCCCTGCAGGGGCTCTGACTTAGGGTTAATTTCCTAATAAGCGTAGTTTATGATTAACCTACCACATCACTGTACCTGCAAGAAGTAGTTATAGTGGCTGTTTATGTGCTATGTGTCTATGTGTTTATAATTCCAGAACTAATTTTTGGAAATTATACATGTTCTGATCAGAAATACATTATTAGTAATTTTCCATTTTTCATAACCTTGTAATATACTGAGTAAGTAATTTCATCATGTCTTACTATAAATACATATATAACTAGATGGGCCCCCAAAGCAATTATAGTAAAAGTTTCCATCTGGCTTCTGCACATGAGATTAAGTTGGCAAACTTTGACAGTGGTCTCACTACTGCCACATATAAAACTTTCTCATCAAATCTTATTATCTTTGAACAGATGACACAATTGACATTCTTTTAAAAAAATTCTTCAAAAATGTGTGGACTTTTGGAAAATAACACCATCCTGTTTCTTCTATGTTACTAGCCATTTCTGGTTCTTTCTCTTGCCTGCCTTCCTTCCTTCCTTCCTTCCTTCCTTCCTTCCTTCCTTCCTTCCTTCCTTTCTTCCCTCTCTCCCCCCTTCCTTCCTTCCTTCCTTCCTTCCCTCTCTCCCTCCTTCCTTCCCTCCTTCCTTCCTTCCTTCCTTCCTTCCTTCCTTCCTTTCTCCCTTTCTTCTTCCCTTCCTTCCTTCCTTCCCTCTCTCCTCCCTCCTTCCTTCCTTCCTTCCTTCTTTCCTTCCCTCTCTCCCCCTTCCTTTCTTCCTTCCTTCCTTTCTTCCTTCCTTTCTCCCTTTCCTCCTCCCTTCCTTCCTTCCTTCCCTCTCTCCCTCTCTCCTCCTTCCTTCCTTCCTTCCTTCCTTCCTTCCCTCTCTCCCTCCTTCCTTCCTTCCTTCCTTCCTTCCTTCCTTCCTTCCTTACTTCCTTCCTTGCTCCCTTGCGTCCTACCTTCCTTCCTTCCTTCCCTCAGTCCGTCTCTCCTCCTTCCGTCCTTCCTTCCTCGCATGCTTCACTTCATCCTAACGACACTCACTCCAACCGTCGG